>NNCF01128162.1:360000-370892 GCA_002313205.1 Laupala kohalensis | reverse complement strand
TATATATATATGTGTGTGTGTGTGTGTGTGTGTGTGTTGGTGTGTGTGTGGACATGAATTGTATAAACTGTTTTTCGTGATATATAATTTTTTATCAGTTTTTACTCAACATTTTTCTTCTCTTTTCAGGTATGTGAGCAGACTTGAGAAACCTGTAGTTTTGTAAGTGGTAATGGAAAATTGTTTTCTAAAAGCTTAACTCATTATCCATACTAAATAATACCATCCAGTTATTTCCATATAGACAACAAAGTATTTTAATCATTCTGTTGAATATAATTTTGTTTACCAATTTATTTATTTATTTACGCTAGTTTCAATAACGGATAGCGTAAAAATTAATATTTAAGGGAATCTCACAGCTTATTTCTATTAAAGTCGTTTCTTTACGTGATAAACTTGTATAGTTTTATCTCTTTAGCATTCACTTGGAAATGGGTGGCTAGGGACGGGCAGAAACACCCACCCTGTTACTCTACTCCGCGTCACATCTCTTCCCAGGAGTTACAGCCTGCCATCGTCTTTCAACCTCACCCCTTCCACAACGTCTCCATGGTGTCACCAGATTTTTTATACAACCAAGTTGGCTACCCTGTCAATAGCAGCTTGACATCTCCATCTTGTAACGCCAGCGAAGTTCTCTGCGCATGCTGTCCCTTGTCTTTTTCTCCCCAACTGTCTTCTCAAAGTGCTTAAGTATCCCTTGGTTCTTGCGGAGACCTCGCATCGCGTCGAACAGCGCACGATCGATGGGTCAGTCATTAACGAGCCTCATTATGCTGCAGTTGTGTCCAGATGGGTCTAGACACGGAGTATGCTCTGTTCAGGAAGAGTTCGAAACACTTCACCTCTGATCTGTACTTCTAATTCCTTCGCTCTCTCTAACGATGATAAATGATCCTGTCATGACGAAAAGTTAACCAGTAAATTAACATGTAATTAATAGACACGTTTTTATATTATTGAAGTACAAAATAAATTTTTGTGTGTCAACGATCAATTAATTTTTTATGTGGAACGTTTCTGAAGAAAAGAAATTACTGTCATGATTCTAAAGGAACATGTGTGAGACATTACAGAAAATTGTCAAAAAGAACGTACCTATACTTTCTATAATTTTTCCCAAAAGTAACTTAAAGTAATTTTTATTTACTTAAAAAATTATAATTATATGAGCTTCATAACTAGAAATATAAATGTTTTATTGAATTTGAAAATATGAAATATTTAATATTTAGTATATTCCGTTCAAGCAAGAAGTATTTCTTTCTGCTCTTGCAAAGCTAGGTAGTTCAAATTTAACATAGTCGTATTCGATGGTATTTTTATTCGCAAGCTTATTAAATAAATAGTTATATAATATTACTGTGATTTCTTCTTAATTAGTTCACTCGAAATATTGCATATTAATAAACGATCATGAAAATGAAAAATAAGAATTAAGTGTTTAATCTTAAACAAAAATATAATTTCCGTATATTTTACATCTGATAGATTTTGTGGAAATCTTCCCTCAAAAGTTTAAATATTTATTAATATGAAATAACAAATGAAACAATAATGAAAAAGGAGACGGAGGAAATGTTGGGTAATGATTTGAAAGTAACTATACGTGGGACGCAAGTTAACTAAAATACAAAATACGTATGTAAATTTACCAGCTTATAATTACATCTCAATCCGAAAAAATCACTGCAATGTAATTGATTCGCGCACATTTTCTTCCAGCATGAAGACATTTCATATCCTTCCTGCAAATTTTAAGCTGCCTCTCTAGAAAATTACTTTGTGCACTTTAAGAAGATAAGCTCCTGAATTTTTTAAATATACCAAAGTGAGGTTTATATAACGAAATAAAGTGTAACAAAATGAAAAGAAAACCGTTACAAAAGAAAATTTCGTACTAAAGGTCTTTAACTGTCTTCAAAAATAAAAGTAAATTAAATATCGAAGACATATTACTGAGAAAAAAAAGAACTCGTTTTCTGTTATTACTTTTGAAAATGGTGGCTATCAATTTTCTTCGAACGGTATTAACATGAAAGATTTTTTATGTCAGTATCATCTCCATCAGTTAATTTTCTTACTTTTGCGTATCTTCACGGCTGTTTATTAATATGGTAATTATATTGGAAACTGGATTGTCCCTGGTATTTTATATTCGGAAAAGTACTGGCAATTAAAATTGACTTAAAAATTATTACATGATTGATTCGTATATCACATTCTTTAATCCCGAAAATTAATATTAATTTTATGAAATATATCAAATACTTTTAAAAACATGTTGTACGACGAATTTTCAAGGAAATGAACTTTTCATAAAAACTTTCTACATCCGAAATTGTTCTTTTCAAAATTAATTTGTATGTGATGTCTATAAGGAGGTATCATTTATGGAAAAGTTATGTATGTACTCTTCACTATGTAGTAAAGATAATGAAGCTATGAATATTGGTAATAAATTAATGTAAGATAGTGCCCAATTGAATTAAGCTTAATAAAACACGAGAAAAAAGTCTGATCAGAAAGTGAAAACTTCTTGTGGCGCCTTAGTCACATGGACTCGTGTTCTCCGACTGCTCTCACGCCAACGTCCGTTTAATAGGGCCAATCCTATTACGGTGGTTGAAGGAGGAGGTGGAAGAACAGATGAGTAGATGGGTGAGATGTGTGGGGATGATGGGGGAAGAGAAGAGGCTGGGAGGGGCGAGCAACGGAAAGGCGTGGAAGCTTGTCTGCGTGGGTGCAGCCACGTGCCAGCCTATGAGCTGGAACTCCACCATACTCCCTCCACTTGCGCTTTGTGTGTCTCTGTAACGTCTAATGATGTCAAAGGAAACAAAAACCGGCGCATTAAAAAAATACGTTCTATATGTATATATACACACACATTGTTCCGTCACTTCAAGAGAACTTGATTAGGAAACGTATTGGATCGAACTTACCATTTGATTAAAACTCTTGCTGAAGACTGTTTCGAAGATAGCTACATGCTACTGATAAAATGGATGATGACTGTCATCCCGTTCATAACTAGTAGATCATTATACTATTGAAGCATGCTCAACGTTTGAGAACACATCACAAAGAGCGAACACCATGCTGTCCCGACTATGTCTTTAACCTCCCCTTCCTGCCGCCATATGCGGCATATGGCGGCAGGAGAGGGAATAGACACTAACTTATGGATACACCACAAGATGGCAGTACCTGTACTACTTGACAGCTAAGGTGTTTTTCGACTTCTCCCATGATGGTCTCCTGGTTAACTAACTGNTATCAGAGTGTAACTTGGGCTGAGACAAAGCTCCTATGTTTTATCAAGACACTCCCTAATTGGCAGTTGACTGTGTCGCCCCTATCGCACTGGGACACCCTTAAAGAGAACAGAAATGCAATTTTCGAAAAAATCGAGCAAAATTATCACATTTCAAAATGTCGGGGAGAGTTAATCTTACGTATACAGACTTAATAATGTGCACTCCAGTAGCTGATATTAAAAAATTACCCACATCTTAATACCCACCCCCACCCCCTATCCTCCCCACTACCTTTGAAGAGTGTGTGATTCACATGTTCCAAAACTACTCAAAATTGTGTGTACTTGTCCTAGGTACATGCTTTACGTGCTTTTTCACCAAAGGAAGAAATTCTCTGCGAAACATTCCCTGCAACATTTCACCCATTTCGAAAATTGAGGTTTTCTCACGTTAAAATCGATTGACATGTGATCACTTTCTTGCCTCACCACGAGAAAATGTTTTACGTGAATAAGATAAGGAACTGCTTGGTGTGTTAACAAAAGTTCAAGTTAGTCCCTGTTATAGTTTTCCGTTTTTTTTTCATAAAAAAAGGAAATTTATCTCGAATTATCGCTCGTGTGGTACTGCGCATTCCAATTGGCAACCCTCTCGTATTAGTAAATGTGGCGGGTTTCGACTCATTCCGAATCAGGAATGTCACGTTTAACTTGACCCCATCTCCAGTTGTGTTTTCACTAAATTTATCTATAATTCAAGTGTATCACTTTATAGTTAGTAATCAAACAATTAGATACCAATACAAATTAAGTTCTCTTGCATGAATAAATCTATATTTTCATAGTTACTTCGAAGAAACAATTCAGAACTACCGTCATTTCAGGAGTATTTTTTAATTTGTGAGTTCATTAGTATGAAATAAAAACAAATGCTGTGACAAAAAAATTTTATAATGTAAAAATTTCTCATACTTTTCATGTGTTGTAATAATACTTTTTGTTCTCGGAGTTGTTAACACAAATTTAATAATGAGTCCGACATAATTCCTACTTTGTAAATTTCCTTGCAGTTTCATCTTGAATTTTAATAAATTCCTTTTATTATTTATATTGTGAATGTGCAGCTCTACTCGTTCTCTCTGACGTATCATTCACCACCGATAAATTACCGTACTGCGGTGTGACTGCTATACCAAAACGCTAATCGGCTTATGTCCTTAAGCGCATCAATACACTTGCTCCAATCGCCGGATGCAGTGATTTGTGTGCTAGTGAATGGAATGTGCAATAGATGGACTTCGTGTAGAGGAGTATCCGTTGATTATACTATGAATCTTAAGTGCTCAGGACATACATCGTTCTGATAATCATTTGAAAGGGAATAAAATTAGGTGTTTTTGTCATAATTTTGTAAAACTTTTAATAATTTTGCAATAAAGAATCAAAGTACATCTCTAATATTAATATATTTTAATTTCACCGCTGCATAATAGTTTTTAGATTGGATTCATTACATCCATACTTTTGTATTATTAAATTAAAACAAACAGGGACCTGAGAGAACGTATTCCGGACTGTACATACAGAGAGAAAACGGCAAAAAATTAAAATACATTTGAAGATTCTCAACCAAACGTTTTACAAGATTTTCTTGCAAAAATATAAAATGTAAGAAGAGACCTCACGTATTTTTTCGAATGAATTTGTGTAAATAATGCACAAAATGAAGATCAATTAGTAGAATGACGAAAAATCGAAATTATCTAGATGAATACATTTTATTTGTCCTATAATTTGAATGGAAGATAGAGAACATACACCGCTCGATTCTAAGGTTGAATATAGTGAATAAACTAATTTTCAGAGTTCGTTAAAATTTTAAATGTTATAAGAATTATAAAATAGAGTGAAAATCCTTCACTTCTCCATTGCATTATTCTGACTCATGTATACTATCCTTGTTGGAAGGTTAAGGGTTTCTGTAGAGTATCAGCAGCGTGTGTTTCAGCGCTAATGATGACAAAGGTACCTTGGAATACAGATGGGGGGACTGCAGAGTGCCACCCCACGTCTCCTCCCTTTTTTACGTGCGCATCTTTCAGTGCTGCTACCTCCACCATTTCTCGAATTTCTGCATTCTATTTGTCGCTGTCACCAGATCCAAATGACCTATCGTCTAAGTATATTCTCCACCTAATGACCCAAGAAAAATAAATCTATCCTCCAACCTGCATCCCAGTACCTTTGCTATTAACACTTCCCTACCATCACCATCTCCTTCTGTAGCATCATCGGCAAAATCCCCGCGGTGGTCTAGTTTTAATATATTTGCTTCCACAATCCCGCTGAGCGGTAGAGCGTGGGTTCAAACAGTTCTCGGAAGAACTAGGTGAGGTTTTCAGCCGGGATCTCCCTCATTTAATCCAGACAAATGTCGGTTTGGTACCATACGTTCCCTAGCAATCCAACACCTCTACTTCCCAATTCTCTCACCCATTCTCTCCCACGGTAAGGCGAAAGAGCAGGCCTCATGGGATAAATCTCTCCAAAAAACAAAATAGAATGAAATAAAAAAAATAAAAAAATCCTCTTCCCTCTCACTCATCAGTGCCACCTGCATATCCACCACCACTTGCTCGTCCACCATTTCCTTCACTACCTCCATCTACTCTTGCATCATCACCCTTCCCTTTCGACGGACGTACGGTTGCGTCTACCAGCCAGTCTCGGGAGATCCCCCCGACGCCGTTGCGCGTTTCCGCTTTCCAACCGCGCTGCTGCTGAGCCTCCGTTGCCTTGTTACCTGCGGCGAAGAGCTAACGAACAGGCTTCCGCGCGTCTCATCTCATGCAGCAGCAGCAGCAGCAGCAACGTCGGCGAAGGTTGTGGTGAGGGAGGCGGAGCAGCGGCATCTCGTATGTCTTTTTTATCCTCTATTGTTTTAACTCTTCATGACCCATTAAAACTCCCATTAAAACAAATGTATAGATGAGTTAAATTTTTTTGGTTTAATTATATTCCTGTATCTAATTTAATTATCTGCAACACTTGTTTATTATGTTTAACTACTTATAAACATATTAATTTGCTTTATCGCATGTTTAAATTTATGTGATTTCTGAAGCTGATTACGATAATTTATATTTCGAACACGAATTAAATGCGACGAAATTTCCTGGACATGAACATTTTGGAATATTTATTACCAACTAATATCCACAAAACGGACGTATTGACTGAACTGGTGTAGAGCGCATAATTTGTACTAAACCAGTAGTCTAACTAGTGTATAGATTCGTTGTGTGAAATGTAAAATTTTTAATTTGACGAGTTTGAACTTGATTTCTATTTTTAAAGAAAATTGCAATACGACATAAAGTTGAAGTAATTATTCTTCTACCTTGAACTCAATCACATTGCAAAAAATTAATGTGCTATACAAGTATACCGGTAACTAAATGTCCACCTGATTCCTTTCTAGTTAACCGGAGACAAAGTCTGCGGTATGATGGACAGTGCTAAAGTGTTTTTATATCTTTATACATATCTTAAAATATAGTACAATAGAGTACATAAAAATGATAATTGAACAGAAACGATCAAAGTGATAATAATTGAAAACCGTTGTCCTTTTTATTATAGATGACTTTGCGCATCGTCTACGATATAATTCTGAATTATTATTTATTACTGCTTGTACTATTTGTATGACAAGAAAACGCATAATTAATGTAGGAGTAAAAAGCTCTTTTCTAGCATGCTGATATCTGCCATCTGCGGATGCGATACCAACTACCTTTAAATAATGCTCGTGATGTCAGCGGAATCTTAACTCGATTTTCGTGACTGTTATCAGTTTGTCAGAATTAAAGATATCAAACCATTAAAGACATTTCTATTCAATAATTTTCTGGATAATATTGATTACATACTTAAACGATTCTTATTGATAATGAATCAGTAATTTGAATAAAGCAATATGGTAAATATTTCAACCACTAGTATTTAAAACTTTTGTGATACCAGCAAGAGAAATGAACACATATTGAAGCACCGGACCGGAAAACCTTACCTGGACACGAGACGAAGTCAATCTCTTCCCATTCATCATGATTCTAAAAGTTGAAATATTGGTGACGCTCCAGATGTCCTTCAAGTTCCATAAATGTTACTGAAATTAGAATTCAGTTCACAGCAATAGAAATAATCATAATATTGAAGGTTTTCCCTCGTGATACATGACATCCACCCAACATTCAAATAACCCCCTTATTTTGAGAGTGGAATTGTAAGGAGGGCCCCGCAACATTGACTAACGCTCCGAAAGACCCATAGACTCAAAGGTACATAAACCCAACGGTATTATGCACCGGTTGTCTGAAGTGGAAAAAAACGTGAGGTGTCCCTGTCTCTCTCGCACATCGGTTTAGGCGAGGGAACTCGATTCCCCTCTCTGACTGTCCCCCACCATCCTGTACTTTACTCCAAGCGGGTGTGCGAGCGAGAGAGCGACACATCTCGGTATCTTGTCTCATGTCATCACGGACAACCTACAGCAGAGGCAGTTGGGTCTATTTATCTTTAAGTCTATCGCAAGACCCCGCAAGGGGAGTCATTACGGCAATTCAAGGCCGTTGTCTAATGTTTTGACACCTTGTTTCGCGGTTAATGAAGGGTATCGATAGATTAGTTATTTAAATGGCAAAGAAATAGTTTACGATTGAACCTATCCTATTTTTTATTACAAATTTCCTCCTTCACAAACTTAAGTCTCAAAGTCATATTATTTTGTACATTATAACTCTTAAACCAAGCAATATACAAACAACCGAAAAATTAATTTTACACATGATTAAAATTACGCGTGAAGATTAGTTACGAAAAGAGATAAGTCATTCCAACAATCGCGAAGCGAAACAAATGTTAGCTGTTGAGCGCACGCCACCTGCGTTTCTTCCCCTACAGCATGAGCTCAGTTAAGAGGTGGGGGTGGGGAGGTCTGTGAGAAGGCAAGGCAAGCCCTTTCATTTGATCCGCGCCTGACGCAATGCCAGACACGCGCCGAGTGCCTTCCTTTGCTCTCTGCCGCTTGAGGGATGAATTTTTCACCGCTTGTTGTTACCGCGAAAGACTTGTTTGTGAATTCATACCGGTATCTCTGTCGTGGTGAGCTACTGCATTTGTGTGATCGCTCACATGTGGAACAAAGATTGTTAATGCATGAGACTTACGTTTCGCATTCGTGCTATTCCAGCCTAGACGATCACCAAAATATTTATAAGTTTTACATTAAAGTATTTTTTTAATTTCTTTTTAGTCATACGTATAAATATGTGTTGGCTTCTTTGCCTGCAAACACTGTCATTGCAAGGCTCCATTCTAATTTTACTCTCTCACAACTTTTTGTTTACACTTTATCTCTCACTTTCGTCCTTTTCCCTGAGAGGCAGTCACACTATCTTTGCGTATCATCATCTTTTTGTCTCATACATCCTTTTAGTATTTTTTTTCAGAACATTTCTAAGTTCTGTTAGTCGCATCACATATTCTTTATACAATTTGTAAATTCGTATTGAGAAATCGATGAAAGTTTACGTTTAAGCCAACGAACAATTGATGAAATACTTTTCTGAATTCTGATCTGTTAAGAAGACGCGAAGCAAGTTACGAAACTTTATACAAATTTTATTTTTTAACTGTAGTTTCAAAGTGTTTTTCTTTATGATTTGTATACATATTTATTTGGTAACTCATTGGCATTCTTAACATTCAATAGTCTTCTATACGAGTCAAAAAGTCGCTTGATCTGAATTTCTCAACCTTCCATCGTACTTCCTTGTAATTACTCCATTATTTCTCGTGATAGATTGTGGACACAGTCGATTTCCTGTGAAACATTGCCTCATACAACAAGCTCAACTGTGCCAGGAATAAAAGCCAGAGGTAAATTGCCAAATTTGTGACAGCTCTTTATCGAAACCGATAGTATAGAATATTCAACTCTCCCTATTATTAGTGACGAACGGGGTCTTCCAACAAATTCGAACCCGAAATCGTAAGTATTGCGGCTGTATAAGTATAATTAATGTAGATTGGTTCATTTCGATTAAAAGATCTTTATATCTGCATGTTTTCTTTGAATTTTAAACTTGTAAATTAACACTATAATAACAAATTCAACATCAATGTGATTTTAAGAATAATAGACATTTGTGTAAATAATGTGAGTGATTATTTATTTTCCTACGAGAAAAAAAACTTCAATATCAGCTCTTAATGAGCATATAGAGAAATGTTTGTTAGTCAACGTGGCAATTATTTACAAGTCTTGGCGATTAAGAAAAGATAACCATAATTTTAAAGTTACTTGGAGAATCATCTAAGACAATAATTTTACCTGAATACATGAAAAATATTACATGAATTTAATTGAAATTAGATCTCATTAACTCGAGTACAGTCTCCAAGCACAGTCAACGTATGCGTTCCCTTCGGTGTCTGCGTGAGACGTGACCGTTTGTGTATCTCCATCAGTTTGTCTGGCATGAAGTATGTATCTCATTTTCTCTTCTAATGTGCGGCGCTTATCAAGAGATGACACTTCCAACAAAGTGGCGCTATTCACGAAGAAAGCTGCGGTCATTCCCATTTTGCTTGGTTTATTTAGGTCGTTTATTAACAATGTTTATATGCAGTGAAAGGTATAAAATTTAGAATCTGTGTGAAAATAAGTGTCTTATAAAATGTGACTAATTTTTTAGCACTCTGATATAATAGTAAAGTTACTTCAACACTCCTCGAAGGAATTTATGGAAGCAACCGAGGGGAAATGCTACACGCAGAGTTCGCGTGTTACGCGGCAATTGTCAACGCGTAATACTTAGTCCACACAGTCGCACATCGTGGGTCGTCGTCTATCGACTTGGAAATCGTCACCTGGTTAGCAGCTCTTCATTCGACGTAATTCGTGAGAACACAGATAGACGTTCACACTCGCACTTAGGAGTGTGACTAGTTTCCTATTACACATCTTCTAATTCAAGTTGTATTTTTTACACAATTTTAATGAGTTGTTTTCAAGAATACTTACATTGTGTGATCCTATCAATGGTGGAAAATATTGATACATACTCGTATGTTCAACTCTATAACAAATTGAAAACTTCTATATTGATGTGTAAAAGAGGTGTGATATGAAACGTAAGTTTGTTGGTCTGATTCGAACCAAAGATTTTTCTGGATGTTTTATCATCGTTTATATCATTACATGACAAATATGTTTATAAACATCTTCATATTATGATATATTTATGTAAGAGTGGAGTCCGTTGAGATTTGTGTCATAGTGGGTGAAACTTTAAACATTTTATCGTAATATATAACATCATAAGGCAATATAAATGTAAATAAATAAGGTTTATTTCAGACAATTCTCTTCGTTTCCCGATATTACCTTGTCAGTAATATAACTATCTGTTAAATATTATGATCACTAAATGAGATGAACTCTAAAAGCTCTTGGGCTGTATATTTTCTTTAATCCAGACTATGTACATCAAATACGACTACCTACCCTCTTCTAAAACGAAAATTTTATGTATGAAAAATGAGATGGTTCAGAAGTGTGTGT
>NNCF01128162.1:330987-358761 GCA_002313205.1 Laupala kohalensis | reverse complement strand
AAGTATTTCATGTAAATGACACGTTAATCCTCGGATACTACAGTCTAGATCCTATCTAGACGCTGTTCCTCCGTTCTCGGTAAAAATCACGATGGGTCTAGTGAGTAAACTCACAAACTGAGCCTTACTGGTACTCGTCATTCGTGGTCCTTAAGCTGGCCGGAACGATATACATTCATACATACATACTTACATAAACATAATATATCTACATAATTGTAATATAAGTTTGGTCTTCATATTTCAAATGGAATAATAGATACTTTCAGAGTACGAATACAGACTATCTGATGATTGAGAATGGATACTGCTCGTTTATAACTTCCATTCCAATCTAGTTTCATGGTGGTTTCTGTATCGTGAGAGAATTATGAGAAAGAAATACATATGCTCCAAAATAGTATGCAGTAAGATTCAGACTTTCACGTCTCGTTTCGACCGTAATTATTAATGTGTCACGTACTAGCGTTTTCTAAATTTTCACTTCACACAGATCGTGTAATTTTAAAAAACCTGCCATCTGCGGCGAATTAATCCGAGTAATAAATTTTTTTCAACTACTTGAAATAATATTTTGCATTTTCCTCCTCTACTAAATTATAGAACCGCTATCATAAACCTGCCACATTCAAACACTGTCCACCATACATTATCTTTAAACTCTACCCTTCATTCTATCCCTCGCGTCTCATTTTGCGAAACAATTCTCCAGACCTAGCAACTTCTCCCATCTGTCATGTTCCAGTTATATACCCAGGGGCCCTTTTAACTGCTTCCCCTTGCTAGCAAGCTAAAGTGTGGGATAGAAGCAACAGATGCCTATTTGTGTGGTGGAGCTAAATAAATGCGTATATGGATATGGGAATTCAAGGTCACGATTCATGAATTCCTTTTTTCTGAAAGGGAGAAAAGAAAAAAGAGAAAACATGAATTTTGACGACAACAGAGCATTCATCTTGTAAAGTCGCGACTAAATAAATAATCTATTAGTCAATTAATAAATAAATGTTATCTATGTCTCAAACATAGATAATTACAGAGTCAAATAAAATAATTATTATTTTATTGAAGACATATAATTAAGGTAAGTACGCTTGAAACTATAAACCACCTTTCAGCTCGACATATTCTAAGAGTTGCATAATCTCTGGACCGTAAATGTCTGTACGAGTATGGAAACACATGTCCTGACCTTCAAAGAGCACGGATTGACATTTGTGCAAGTACCTTTGACACTTGGACATTACTGAAGGACAACATTCATTAGAATGTAGAGTATATACTTGTACATGACCTCACCGTCTATGGCGGACTATAAAAGGAGCTGAAGTCTTTAATCTTTCATTAATTGTAAAGTAAAAGGTATTTACTTTTTATTCAGTTTCTTGATATAAAAGTCCCGAGTATCAACAACGATTACTGAAGTTGCTTTATTGCTCTTTATAAGAAGACTACCAAAGATTTTTTCTATCGTTCTCCTGTTCACATTTAATCAACGACCAAGTGAACTATATTGACCAAACGCTTCAGGATCAAAAATAAAATAAGGTGCCTGTCCAAGGGAAATATGTGTGACGAGAAATAAATGTCGTTTAAATTATTATTTTCATTCTTTCTTTTTATTATCAATAATATATACTCGTCGTTAACTATTTGATATTACAAATAAAGTTTGTATTATGAAATGATTATTTTATAAAATGGTGTTTTGTTTTTATTTTTGTGGCGCTTACCTACATACGTGTCTTACATATACCAATTAAAATAGTACGTGTCTTACATATACCAATTAAATTTGTATAAGTTTCAGTTTTTGTATATGTTTCCTTAAAACAATATAAACAAGTCTTAATAACGTGTATTTTAGTTTCTACCGATTCTAAATTTATTTGTAATAAATGTCTAACCTTTTCTGAGTCAAGACTATTGATTACTTGGTAATTTGGTGATTTTTCTTATTTCCTTCTAACAGCATAGAACCACTAACCTTAAATAAAATCTTTGAAGTTTTAATCTTCGTGTGCTCTGAACTCTGTCCTTTGAGTTTCTCTCTCCTCTCTCTCAAACTCATAACATCAATCTGATCTCTGGCGTCATCGCGAAGAATCTTCTTCATTTTTTAATATTGTATATATTAATTTTTGGTATCTTAGGTGTAGTTTACTCCGAGTAACATCTATCAAGATAATTTTCTAGAATTCTTTCTTGATAGAATTTTCCTTCTGCTGCATTTCATTTCACATAAAACTTACATTCCATAACTTCCTCCTTCAGCTAAATCATCATTTATCCACCTCTTAAAATTCCCTCGCGTATCTTATCATTCCTGCGTCTTTTCTTCATTTTTCTTACAGTTTGTTTTACGAAAGAGATACTTTGATATCAACTATACTTACCATCTCCATCTTGTCTCACGTCACTTCCAATCTTATGTATTTTAACATACCACCCACACAACCCTTGTTCTCTTCAGTCTCCCTCATTCTCTCCCAAATTGCTTTCTAGGTTTCCTCGTTCCATTGAAACATCCCTCCACTTTCCTTATCACCTATGCCCTCCCTTTCTCGGTGCTTCGTGTGGTGCACTTCCGCCCCTTACATTAACTCGTCCACATTACGACGGTTCGTTTCTCCCTAGTGATAGCCAGAGGCATTCTGCGTGCTGCAGGTATCCTGAAAGAGAAAGCTGAGTAGCGTCTTACCTCCAGCAGACACGCGTTCTGTGCAGCCAATTGATTTTATGGCGGATCATTACTTTGTCGGAATGTTATCTTTTGTTCCGGTTAAGCGTTCTGTGTAAAGGCACCTTTAGACACAACGACAACTTGATGAGGACTGTAGACGCCGTGTTACATGATATTGGTTCATTGAACCTTGCTATCATTTAAAGTGAGCATCAATTTACATTAAAAACGTTCTCGGTGTTTCATTTCTTCCGTCAATCAGTATCACATTCAAGAGTTGTGTATAGTGTTCCAAAATGACATAAATGTTCTAATTATTATTAAATTTATTTACTTTCATACTTACATTTTAAAATGGTTGGTCAAAAATTATGTTTACGTGCTACTTCAATTTGTGGCATTCTAATTCTTGAAAATACCTTTATGTTGGAGAATTAAATGGCCTATACCTACAATTAAATATTTTAAAAAAATATGAACTAAAGTACCAAACTAAAGTAGAAAAATAAACTTTATGGTGTTAGAACCGAAATGTTTTTCACCAAATTTACATTATGAGCATTAAAATACACCAAACCCAGCAATTGAAGGGAAAATACAAAAAAAAAAATTTACCCAGCTCAATTTTAGAGTTCCAGATGTACATTCTCAACAATTTTATATTATATTTTCCATTTATTATTTTCTACTCAACTATGTACCCTGTTAAAAATCAATAAGTATTCAATGTTATATTATAACTTCAACGAAGAAAAGAGAAGTAAAATTTGTTTGTTGTACAGTACTTAATTACTCATACATCGCAATGCAAATTTTAAAATTAACAAAAGAGTAAAGTAATTTTTTTAAAGCATTAACATTTGTATAGTTACTGTATGCTCATCTTCAGATGTGTATTTAATATTTTAACAAGCGTTTTTCGTCTCTCTAATAATTAACATTTCCAACTCTTGAACGCATTACCTAATTTTGTTGTATCGATTTGTTAATTACTTAAATTCGGAATACAGTTTTATGACGCTATAAAATATATAGTCTCATAAAAGACACTGAATCCCTTTTTAATGAAACAATATTTTACGTTCTTTATGGTGATATTTAAAGAAAATATAGATAAGTCATTAAAACCTCTCTTCAGAAAATCATTTACAAGCATGATAACCGTTCACTTTCCCAACTCAATATCAAAACAATCAGAATACAATGTAACAACTCCCCAAGTTTTCGTCTCTCTCGAATTCTGATTACGTGCGGTTCTTGAAAGTTTACAACATTCGACGATTAAAACGTTAGAAGATGAATTGAAATCTCCACCTCTAGTAAACAATAAACTGCGGAGATTGGTTCGGCGCGATTCAAGCTACCGTAACTTGCTTTTATGGTCCATTGCTGAGTGCGCAAACAATCGTCCCGATTCCTTTATCTTCGCTTGCATTCCCGCGTGGCCGTTCGCAGCTCATTCACACTTGGTTCCGAGTACCGAGTTAGCAGTTATAGCGACTCGCCGCTAGAGATACGGTAAAAGCGACTCTGTCATGCACCTTCTTCTAGATTCCATGAGTCGTCACCTTCTGTTGATTAGTACATGTCAAGAAAGAACGTTTTCTGCCTTACCCTCAAATTTCTTCACAATAATTCTCATATATTTAGAGATAACACTCAGATCATAATATTATAATTTTTGATTAGAAATATGACACGTAATATTGTAAACTTTTATGGAAAAAATATTATCAATGTCAAATTTAATCGTATTATAATCTACTCAAATAGTACAAAATCCAAAGTTTAATTTAAAAATTCAGGTTGGAAGTAAACATTGAACTTATTGCGGGAGTATCAGGTTAATTGGAGTCAGCGTGGCTCATTGGGTAGAGCGCTGAGTTGCTGGTTGGATGACCGGGGTCCGATCCCCGGTGAGGTGGGGATTTTTCATCACATCTCAACATCCAGAATGACTCTCAGGCCTACTCAACCTGCTGTAAAATGAGTACCAGGGTCAACTCTGAGGTCAAACCGGTCGGAGCGAGATGCTGACCACATCTCCTCCTTCTACTGCCCAGGTCAAGTAATTGCGGAGCTCTACCCTCCGTTCTCCTTCCTTTCTCTTTTCTGACCTCCCTTGGTCACCTCTTGTTCTTTTCGATCCCGACGCTATTAGGGCTAGGGTATCTTTCATTTTCCTCTTTCCTCTTCTTTTTTTAAAATGTTTTTAGTAAAGTCTTGCGATATGTTGGAATTTGTGTTTTGAGTTGTAATGCAGGAGGGTTTTTAGTGGGTATGGTTGAGTCTTTCGGCGAGTCCCACACGCGGGGAGAATCATGTTGGCTCTCCCTAGTGCGTAACTGCATTTTCCCTACCTGTACAAGTTTTAAGGGCTCTAATGACCTCGCTGTTGACGAGCCCTAAAGCCCCACAAAAAAAAAAGAATCTACCCTCCGCGAACCCCTTGGGCACTTTCGGGACCTTTTCAGGGATGAGGCTTATTGATCAGGAACAATATCGCTGTAAGATTTGCTCAAGGTAAGACATGCCATGTTAGGTCCTATGAAAGGAAGAACATCGAATAAGTGCAATGAAAGAAACGTCTATACTAATAAAAATAAATTGTGGTATTTGTAGCATCGAAAAAAAAAATTCTTCATAATTTATTCTAATTTTGAAGGGATATTCTTGAAGATTTTGCAAGTGTTGTGCCAAATTCGGTTAATAGTGGTAAAACACTCCAGCGGCCATTTTCATAACTTTACCCCCTTAGATATGACTTTCTAGTTTACTAATATGTCCGCTAGGGGTGAGATATGATGCGTGAGTCGGACTGAGGTCTCTATGTGAATGAGTCAGAACGTATGACTGAACGTATAATCTACGTCACATGACTGAAACAAAACATATGACGCACGTTGTTTAAATTCATATAACCTAAAAAAAGGTATTGAAAGACTTATAATCAAGTTTTCTTAGCTGTTCACTCTGTTTATTGAGCGTTCTGCGTAAAATGCGATACTCTTCGGTCTGGATTTCTACAATTATTTGTACATGTTCAAACACAATTACAGGAACTATAAGTTCTTTTGCACATTTTATTCGTGAATTGCATTTCATTTTGAAAAGTATCCAAAGACAAAAGATCATGGCATAAATACATGTTTTTTGGCGTTGCAATAATTTAAGATACTCGAACAACACCAGACAAAATGAGCTTGTAATATATAAAACGAACTTCTTTCGGATGAAACAAAATGCAGATTCAAGTGTTACATGATGAAATGGTTCATCATCATCGTGTTTATTTGGAGATAAAATTTAATAATTCATTTGTGGTAATCACTATTATTTACCAAATACTGCGTCTACGTGATGAACTGATTACTCGGGTTCAGGTGTCCGTGCGTTCAAATATCAACCAGAGTAGATTTTCCACGCTCCGACGCATTCAATTTAGTAGGAATGCTATATGTGCTATGTGCACTCCATCTAGACCGAAAAAACGCAGCTGTACTCCGGATACCAGCTTTTAGGAAATGGTCGAGTACCCGGGAATATGCTCTCTGGAATAATCAGAGAAAAATAATGCAATTTATCAAGAAACTTAATACTCCTCTACTTCTTTTACGTTTTCTGTACAGAATTCATAATAGTGTTTATACAACACAATATTTTCATGTTGCATCATGTAATTACATATCTCATGTTATCCTTGGATAAACCTTGTCAGAGTTACAATTGTAATTTTTACTTCCAGAGTTTGAATTGGTCTGTTCCCGCC
Source organism: Laupala kohalensis (assembly GCA_002313205.1). NCBI lineage: Eukaryota > Metazoa > Arthropoda > Insecta > Orthoptera > Trigonidiidae > Laupala > Laupala kohalensis. Next base: position 352,309 of record NNCF01128162.1, on the reverse strand, counting down.
CATTGAACTCAATTTCACAATTTCATGAGGTTTGATGAATAGATATTTCCACAGCAACAACCACCTCTCTGGGCGACGTCCTTGTTTAACGAACTGTTATTACTCCATCGTGATTTCACACACACACACACACACACACAAAATTAATTTGCGAGTGACGGATAAAATTTAAAATAGCGTACTGGTTCGTCTAGGCCATTTCAAACATTTTCACTAGATTTGATAAATATTCATCAAGTGAAATAGATTTATACACCGAACATCTAACCACACCCACAAACATTGACCTTAATATACAAGATAACGATATGATCTGTTTTGGATACATAGTTATATTAACCTTATGATTTTATTACCTTCTTATGTTATATTGACATTTCTGATCTTATTACTCTATGAAGATGATTGTCGGAATAAATAGTTTCAGTAAAAATTTTATTAATTTTATAATATGAATTTAATTAGCGCTAACGTTTATTGAAAACAAAAAATTATATATGCTTAAGACATGCATTTACTTTGACGAACCAATAATACAAATCCTTATTCTCACCAGTCGTCTCTCTCACTCCTAAGCATTCTTCAAATCTACTAATGTTATCTCCTCCTTTTCAACCGAACCCGCACGGCCTCCGGTTTCCTTTGCAGGGGTCATCACTGAAACTACCAGAACTTTCTGGAGAGGTGGCGTCAAGTTCGACTTCACTTATCGACCCATTTACAAGTCGTAACTTAGCGTCCGATTGCCAAAGAACTCGCGGAAACAAAAGCGACCTGCTTCTGTATGAGCGATAACCCGCGTCGATTGATAGAGAAAGCAGTGTCTACGAATGGCGAGAACTTTCAAAAGGCCTTTTCAGAGAAACTTTCTAATTAGGATCGATCTGCTTACCATCCTGAGAACATCGTCTTTGTCTCTACGTATCTCGCCCGTGCATTCGGTTGTGAGATGAAAGGTATTGGTGATGATTGACGGGGCTGCTCTCATCTTGGGTGTGCCATCAGGAGGCGTAGAGTGATGCCAATGGTCTTAATACTCCACTGTGAGGAGGTGCCTCAGTCGAGTCGGTCGTCGCTTGTTTGTCTTACGATTAGGGTTCGAACGAAAGTATCGATACTTTAGCCTTCGATACTGAATACTCGATACTCAAGTTGGTGGTATCGAGTAGATATCGATACTTTTGGCTTCGATACCCGATACTTTGCGCTATATGTTAAAAAAATAAAAACCGAAATAAAAATATTGTAAAAAGAAATTCCGGTTCCCGAGGAAAGGTAATGAAGGATCCCAAAGAAAAATACATATACAATAAGGTGTCGTTTCTACATGCAATAACAACACACATGCAGAAATTCACACCAGAAATATGTCTGACTGAGACTTGCTGCCGAAGCATCATCGCAACAGTCGCCTTCCCTAAATCCTTTCCTAAAAGCTGAAGACACATCTGCGGAGCGTTTTTACCGCCAATCTGTGTCATCTTATGGGCAAAGACACGTGGTAAATAAATTCAGTTCAAAAAATAGTTGGACAAGAGGGGACCACAACTCTGCACCGTAACAGCGTTTCCGAGAGAAAAATATAAAGGAAACAGGTTGTGTATTTTTAATAACTAAAAAAACGTTTGTTTATACCTAGCGTGCTTCCGAAAGAATTCGATTATTACAATTTACAAATAATTTTTAGGATCATTGTATACTTCATAATATTAAATGAATTAAATAAATATCCCGCAAAATGAGTGCCGTATTAAATTTATGACAAGTTGAATAAGAAAAAAACAAGATGCAGAGTGTGTTTCAAGCATTTAAGGTCATCAGAAAAAAAACAAATTTGTTGAAACTCGTAAAAAGTAATTATTAAGGAGAAATTGAAAATCATAAAAGCAATACAACGTACATCCAACGTCACACAAAGATTAACCACAATTTTTTTTGTAATATACAAGAATTCAATAAAAAAATAGTATTTATACATATCTCTAATATTAAATTTATTTCTAAAAAGTTCTCTTTCTTAATTCGTAACGATACTACTTGTCCGCTATCCATCACTTTCGGTATCGGCATATTTTTCCTAAAATATAAACATTTGAATAGGTATTTATCAGCCAATACCTATCCGATACTATGTACATTTGGTATCAAACGAGTTTTCGCAAAATATTAGTATTTTAATCTTTTCAACAAATTGACCTAATTAAAAACGATATTTGAAACACACCGATCTATTAAAATCATTGTTACTTAAAACTAATTAGTATTTAAAAGCCGATACCGATCCGATACCAAGTACTTTTGGTATCGTGCCATTTTTCGTTAAGAAAAGTTGAATTTTAATATTTTTGATACATGAACTGATTCTGATTAAGTTCTTTGTGTTGAACAATCCTAGCTATTAAAATTTTCTCTATCTCATTCGGGTTGATACTTATCAGTCGAAACTAATCCTATGCTGAGTTATTTCAATAGCGGTAATTATTCTTAACTTATTTATTTGTTTTGATACTTTTGAATCGATTGGAATTTATTTTTATGTATTTGATTAATTTATATATCTAAATGTGTCTTTGTTTATTGCAATGCGATGAAATCGTATTCAAAATGCTATTTATGATATATTTACTGAAGTACTCGATACTGAGTAATATTGATACTTATAGGTCGATATATTAGGGGTATCGACACTTTTGTGCCGATACCAAGTGAGTACTCGTTACCGATACTCTAAGCCTATACTTCGAACCCTACTTACGACGAAGGCGGGTGGCGTTCGGTTTTTGTTTCGATAATTGAGGTTCGAACGGTGTTCGGTCGAAGAGTGTAGTAGAATCGACTTGGGGTGGCGATGGTCTGAAGTTGGCGTAATGGATGATTTTCTTCTTCAACTCAACGGTTTTTGTTTCGACGTGTTTTCAAAGGAGTGTTATTGGATAAAAAAGGTAATTTCTTTCAGGTGTTGTCAACAATTTTTTATCTCACGTTTAAAGTGTAATGAATACATACTTGTAGTTTTTCATTGCATGTATTAAAAAATTTATTGTGAACGAAATGAAATAAATTATTCGTAATTCTGTGCTAGTGTACATAGAGTTAAATAATATCTTTATGGATTTATGCGAATTGAATAATTGTTTTAATATGTTTGTACACCGTAATTATTCCAGGTAAAAAAGAGAGCTTAGTTGGTAAGATCATTTCATATGCAAAAATCTATTGCACGTTGGAAACGTACAAAATATAATAGAGATCTCTTTTAGATGAAACAATTTTACATTGCAAGGAGAAAGCAATGGCAAATAAAGATGAAAGAAAAGGAATAGACATAAAATTACAGAGACAGTATTCAATCAATCATATTTTTTTGTTCACGAAACAAAATAAAAAATTCTCGAGGCCTGCTTACTGGAAAACAGCAATAACTACAATAAACACCTTTGAAACTCGAAATACGATTTTTAGTAGTTATATAATATTTTAACATAAACGTTTATTTCTTTTGTATTTCGTACTGGGTGAATACTGATTTGTGTGCTTTCGCCATTTCCAAAACAGTTTTTATCGTTCAATGTATGTTTCGGTTTTTAGTTTCACAAAGTTATCAAATTTAATCAAAATTTTGACATATTTTGAGCATGTTTGACAACATGAAATCTTATTAGCCACCTTATTACAACATGAAATTGTTATATAGTAAGCATTTTTGTCAAATTTTTATATCGCCAGCAAAACACGTTAAACTGTGGAATTATTAATAAAAAATTTCACTAAAATAAAAACTAACATAAAATAATGTAGAATATCATGAATGAAAATCACGTCCAGAAATTTACGATTTAATCCAAATAATCTTGTTGGAACATTTTTTAACTTAACTTTTTCTTCAATAAATTACTCGTAACAAAAAAAAAAGGATTTTTTAAGTCGCTAATCTTTGTCTAGAACATTTTGATTTCGTCCGTCGTATGAATTTTGCTTTTATTGTTATTGTTCTATATTACTTATTTTTTTAAATATTTATTGTCCTACGTCTATTTTCTAGTAGTTTCAATCAATGCTGTATCGTATTTCTTTTGTAACTCTCTACACTAAGATTATATTCAATATTAGTGAAGGAATCAAAATTTTTATTATTTTAATTAATAATCATTTAACTCACAAACATTGAAATTGTATTATTTTAAGTATTAATTAAATATGCTATAACTTCAATTTATTTATTCAAGTAAAACATTGCATATAGAGACATGCAATGTTACATATCAATGCAATCAACAAAGGGACATGGGTTCGGACACACGTGGAGCAGGACAAGATGTGGATAACACTGCGGGTTTTTACGAGTCTGAAACAACAACTCCTGCTCTCCACTTCTTCTGATCTCAGCTCAACCGAATAAGAAATATATTAAAATTTTCATTCTACGCTGGATGCCGTCAGCCGTCCTCCATTATTTTCATCATTGCCAAGGACTTCGGGGCAAAGCTCCTGCCTTCTCTGGCATTTGTGTCTCTTCCATATTGCTGTTGACGTCAAAATCTCTCAATTAGTCCTGTATTTATTTCATTTTCTTCCGTATCCTTCTTACCAAATCTCGCAATAGTTTCACCAAAGATATTGATCATAGAAATCGTGAAAGAACATTTTTTGTGATGTTCCTGGAATAGTATTAAAACTAGTTGAATTTTTCCAAAGCTTCTCTCTATGCAATTGTAAGGCATACAAATGAATTGAATAATTTAATAGGCTGTGAGAAACAAAATAAATACTTGTAACTTGGATCTTGACAATCATAAAAGAATACACTGTTTCAAGATTAAATAGATAATCTAATTATAGGTGTTATTATAAACGAATTAAATTAATAGAATATTACGATTTATTTTTCTACAAAGTGTTCAAAATTTCCTTATAGTATTCTGCATTATATTGATACGACCTTCACAGATATATTTAATGAAATGTTTCCACAAATCGCTAATCATCAACATTTCCAGTCATTAGCATGAATATACAACCTTGATCATTTTTGCGTTGTGCACAGCATAAATGTAGTGCGCGTTGCATTATTCTGAAATAGCTGGAGCAAACGTTGCTTTGAATACACCAGTCACGATATTTTAACAGTTGTTTCTTTATACACACTTTATTTTTTTACGTGATGTTCTTTCGTTTTATGCAAATATTTTAGTAAAAAAATTAATTTAATGATTGTGTATCCCTCGGTGACAATTAGAATTAAAGAGATTATGATGAAAGTGCTTTATATGAAGAAAAGTTTCGTCTGCTAATCAATACTGTATTCTTTAATAGATGTTGAGGGAAACTATTTAGATATGGACAGAAAAGAAGCATAAAAAATTCAATGCCTAAGAGGAATAGAAATCAAATACACCTATCGCATTTTTCATTTATTCGTTTTTTAAGAAGAGAAACATATTTCTATTGACTTAACAGTGGATAGATTGATTCAACGCACTAATAAATGTGGTTTTATATTAATCTCATTTCTTACTATACATTGTTAATTTAATGGTTTTATACAAAGAACTGAAACAGTGTATTTTAATTATAAATTTCTACTACGTTAGTGTGTTCTGGAATATATTTCGAGTATTGAATATTTTACATTGAGGATTGCGTGTGTTGGTGATGGATATGAATAATATGGGCTGATGATGCTGATTGGAAGTAAATTGTTTTGAGAATTAAAATAATTAATAATAAAATAATTTTAAGAGTTATAATAATTAACAATTATTAAAAATATAATTTTATGAACAATCCGATTGCTGGCATGATTCATCAACAGCTGGCTTTAAAATGGGGTTTTCAAAGTAACTTGGTTCCATAACTGCCGCTACAAGTCAGAAGCAATTTTGGAAAATGAAAATACTATGATCTTCCATTTGACAGAATCAAACGCGCTCACAAAAGCTTACAATAAACCTGACATCAAAATGAGTGTTAAACGCTTCTTATGGACATTACTATTACACTGAAGAGAAAATCTAAGAAAAAAATAAATAGTGAAATTGCCTGTGAACTGCGACAAAACACTCGTCACAAATCCGTCTCGACCCTCCTCATTACCATTACAAGCACAGGAATAGTAGAAAAAGCATGCTTGCAATCATTTGGGAAAATGGGGCGTAAAAACTACGGTTTCGAAGAGAACGTAGAAGGTCGTAATACTGACCACACGTCATATAGAAATAAAATTTTTCCTGTCCGAGAAATAAAATGCATTAATAACATGCTTTTGAAAGTTATAATCGTAAACTGAAATTAAGAGAAAATACTGAGAAACTTGAGAAAAAGAAGGACGATAACGATGATGATGGCATATGCTGAAAAGAATTTTCTCCAGATACCAAAACCAATCCATACAAGTACGAGTCAATTATTTCTCACTCATGTAGTAAGTAGTCTTATGTGTGACAATTCAGACCAAGCAACCTTGGATTCTTCTCATCTTTTCTACTGATATATTGCAACTGTAGAAACCAATCAATAACGTATCCGAGTTCAATTCATTTGTCGCATTCTGATGCTGTATTCCAACCCATTTCTTTGTCGCATACATTCATTCACCTGAGGAAGATGGTCGGCGTTGAAGCTCGCAACGAATCTCCGCTCGCATGAAAGGAAACCGAAGCTCTCGAATGAATGTCCTCTGATTGCGGAATAGGAAAAGGTCGAATGCTGCAGGCGCCAATGAAGACTCCGCTCGCACCCAAATGAGATCGCGACGCTCGCTGCCTGCTCGCCTGCTTGACTGCACGTCTGTCTCAGACACGCTAGAGCGCAGTGGGATACATCATCTTTCCAAAGGGACAAAATCTGTTTTCGATATAGGCAATGGTGTTATGAAATGTCTTTTTTAGTATCAGAACGTCGTTAAAGCGACTCACGAACAAATTATGCATATATTTATCAATTTGAAAATATTCTAAAAATACCTTCAAGAGTTAAATTTAATTAGATTTCCCGAACCTGCATTTGACGTAAAAAATGAATATGACTGAGAGAATGTGAATGGACCTCGTCGACGCAGTCCACGTCTCTTGATACCGATTTCATAATAGAGTGTAAAGTTTGAATTAATCAAACAGAACTAATGGTCCGGATGCTTTGTGCTCCTGCGATAGGCTGCCCGTTAACTATGCTTAGTTGAAGTTATCATATCATTCAAACACTAGCAGTCATTCCGATAAAAACTTGCGACATTGCAAATCAATTCAATATTTACAATAATAGGATTTCTTTTTTACAATATTTGCATTTTAAATTACATGTGGTGACGCGTTAGCCCCTTTGCCTTCTTAAGCCCTGTAATACCATGAGCTGTCTATTACATGCCCTGGAATTTACTCTCAAACCGTCTACAATTTTCCCACGAAGATTGTAATTTCTATTTTCTGCTGCCGTGACAGTAAATTTAGTTATACATGGATGGAAAATTAATTATTATTCTTAAAATATAAACCTATGGCACACTAATAATTTCTTAAATCTTAAATAGATGCAACTACTCGTAACTAATTCATTGAGCACCGTTGGGAACCATGGGAAACCAGACTGTACAAGACACAAAGACTATACAAGGAAAATACGTTTGCAAGAAACAATATTTACAAACGACATTGACAAAAATATTTACGTAAGTCAAGAGTCTGTAGCGAAGGGAAAGTATTTACAAATAGCACATTAATGTAAGTAAGAGTATTGACCAGAGACGTTAAGTACATATCATGAATTAAAACAGAACGTATTTTATAAACAATTTACAAATGTATGTATGTATCTACAAACAATATGTTAAATTAGTTCCTCTCCCATCGGTGGAAACCCGTAGGAAGTTTAGGTTAAGTTAGGTCAGGTGAGGTTAGGTAAAGAAGTTTCGTTACCTCTACCTTGCAGGTAAAGAAGTTTCGTTACATTTATCTTGCAGGTAAAGAAGTTTGGGTAGCTGCAACATAGAAGGAAAAACGCCGGCAGTATCATATTGTATTTTGCCCAACCATTATAATATCTCATTTCTTTCTCCATTTTCCCCCTTATTTAGCTTAGAAACTCCCTTAAAGATTCCACTACAGGCATTCTGTTGTCGCACATTACGTCAGAGGAGTCCGGAGCCTTGGGGTTAAAAACCTACAATGATTTCACGAATTAGAAATACAAGAAATAGGCATAAAGAGTGTAATGCGAACTTGCAGTCAACATGACATCCAACGATGCTCTGCACAGTCAGTGTCACGTCTTCTTGTTACCACTAACACGTGGTTAACTGTCGGACTTCGATCTTTCTACAGTCTCTGAAACTGTAAATCACGTGAGTTCACTCTGGCACAACTGCACCTTTTGTTCTAAATCGAATCAAACAACAATTCTCCTCCCGTGGTGCACGACGATATAGTATAACGCCACGGTGAAGCCATTTCTTTACAATTAAAATGTACTATGAAATAAAATTTATTTAAAAAAATTGAATAACTATCGTTTGCAACGACTAATAAATAAACATTTGAAAAGTAGCAATACAATAAATTAAAATCAATGGTTTTCTGTACACAATAAGAATAATTATGACCCTTAATTTACAACTAGTTTTTAGCTATGAAATCAAAAAGACAGGTTTAGCTGATACTTTATTTGGCAATATTGATCAATCCATACGTCTAAAGGTAATTTACTGCAATAAGAGGTTACTATAAATAAACGGAGAGAAATCAAAATAATTATTTTCTTTTATCAATACATGAAACGTTCATCACACTAGGGAAATTTATATGAAAATATAACAAATACAGTTGTTCCCGAACAACATCCTTAATTCTTAATAACATAAACAATTTTCAGTTAATACACACAACCTATTCAACTCCCTGTATAAAGATACGTTGGTTCAGGAAATACGTATATTCTGCATATGTTTCTTCAATACGAGAGAAATTCAAACGACAGCATTTGAAAATTATCTTTGGAATAGTTGTTGATTAAATATGAATACCTACTTACTATGTACGTTTTGTTCAAGTTTCATTTTATGTGAAAATGAGTATTTTTAGGACAATTTTGTTGTTATATACGTCCCATTGGAATATTTTTATTGGAATATTTTTGAGAAAACGTGAATTTGTGGCATGAAATACGTCAATTTTGTTTTGTGAGTAAATATAGAAATATTTCCAAAACTATCGTTTCAAATACAGAACAAAATATTTAGATTTCAGGAAACGGGTTCAAAAAAAAAGAGGAAAATTGAGCAAAAATTTGTTTGCATTTTCTCAATCACTTATGGTACATCACTTAATATTTAATTTTCTATTGAGAATATGTTATCATAATCACGAGCGTGTATTGTGGAGTATATCTTGTATTTTTGTGACATTTCTATACATGGAAACCTTGTAATTTCTCACCGATAATCGAAAGTAAGAAAAAAATATCATGAAAGGCACAATTCCTATATAATGAATTGCGAGGATTATCTATGATTGGCAAACACCCTCTGCCTTTAACATCCGGAGCAAATAATAATAATAACATAAATTTATTGTCAAAAAACAGTACAGACTGCGTATGACCACGTGGAGGACAATAAACTAATTTACTCTCCGGAAGCAAGCAAGGGGGTAAAGTTATCTTTAGTGCTGCTTTATTATATCCTAATCAAGAGATTGAAACTACGCTATCCCAGTCACATTCATCACAATCACAATTGCTACCTACAGCTACGCCATTATCATTAACTTCATTTCCGCACTGTCGGAACTTGAAAGAGCACCGATACGTATTTTGGGAACTTTCCTTTGAAGTAATGAGTAGATACATATAGACCGTTTGTGTTCTCACCTATACCATATGTTTACACAAAACATACAAGCTCCAAACGCGTTCACCTCTCCATCACACAGCAAACTTCTTCTAACAATTCACCAACATGATTAAGGAAGAGTCAATAAAAACACAGGTTATTGTTGAGGTAAAAATTATCTGATTGGATGCTTATAAAAACACTGTTTCATTGTCAAAATGACTTTTTATTGGTTCGATCAATAATGCATTGAAATTGCTAAGTAAATTCACACTATTCAATAATGCGAGTAGTTATAAATTGTTTCAGTTTGGAAAAATGACCAAAATGAATTTTATAAAGATACTATACGTATTTTACTCCTTTTCCAAGCTTATGCTAATATGCGGACTTGTCGCCATGCCTATCTACTTGCCAGTTGACTGACAATGAACAATTGTCAGCAGTTAGGTTCGTGACGCTCTCTGTTAATAGAAGTGGGAACTAATCTCTTCAACTATTCTTCGCGGGACCAGAAGCGCTCTGTTGCCTCGATGGTTCCGAGAACACTGACTAAATATAATATATCTTTTAAGCGGCAATCTCAATTTTGCAGAACTGCGCAGGTGCAAGAGACACCTGTACGCAGGAGTTGACTGCCCGCACCAGGTGTTTTGTAACCCGTTACCTGCACGATCGTTTTAACCGTGTATGTTGGGTCTTTCAAAACCCCATATATCAATTGTATCATAGATTTCTTGACCAGTTGAATATTCTTACTTAATATTTAAGGGAGAGAGCCATTTATTTTATGTTTCATCAATGTGTTTTTTTATACTTAATTTCATTTTCTTGTTATTTCATCTCATTCAATCATGCATAGGTTTGGCTATAGCCTTGGAAAATAATTGTGTTGTAAATCTTAATTATACAAATGAATATCGTCACCAGAATGATCATCAGAGCAGTACATCACCATCGACACCATTGCCACCACAACCTCCACTCCTCTGTCAGTGCCGGCATACCACTTTCATCCTTCCAACTGGAGACCAACTTGAGAAAGTTCTGAACGGCAGGGATTAATGGGATTACTGGCGGAGCCGATTCAAATGAGGCCCCGCGGCTACAAGAGGCGCTCGACGCTCGCCACCGCTCCCCCCTCCCCCTTCCCCTTTCCACCCTTGGAGACCGACGCTTTACACCCACTCCCTCACACTCCCTAGCTACGACGCCTTTCAGCTACCGGTCTGCCTTGAGCGAGCGTCGCGTCTTTTGCGGTGGCATGGCCTCCTCCCGGAAAGACCTCAAGCTCAGAGCGTTTCTCGTACTTAGCGATCTGTTCTCTAACGATTCTCCCTCTTGTAACATTATTCGTTTATCGTATGCGTCTTTAAATGTCTCTTCCAGATGAACAACTTATTTACTTCTACAACAACTCATTCACTAGGTCGGGGTTTTTCTCCGGTTTTCCTCCGGGTAGAGACAGATTATTTTATAGACTCGCTGGGCTCTTGGCTAGGGGTGGCATCTATTGAAACAATAAATCTCGAATTTAGTGTTATTTAATAGTTACGATTTATAAACATTACTTTGCGAAAAATCTATAGTTTGATAATACGTACTTGTGGAATTACTTTCTTGTTTCATTAAATACAAATTTGTTGGTATTATGTTAATATTATAACACGTACCGAACTATGTTAATTTTTAGGAGTGTCTTGAAATATTAAATTTGCCTCTGCCTCAGGGCCCTTGATCGGAATTGATAAAATGGTCCCTTATTTGTTTCCGGAGAGTAAATTAGTTCACGTGGTCATACGCAGTTTGAAATTGCTTTTTTTGACAATAAAATTTAGTATTATTATGAATTTCATAACCGATTGCTGGTTTATTCTTGCTTGATCCACAGCACATATTGTCTCTATGGGTGAACTCCGTGTCTAAAAAAATAAAGAATTTATTTCGTTATTAAGTTGTGAGAGTAACATGCAAAAGTCCTGTCCTTGAAAAACAAACTCTAACAATAAATTTCTTCTGGGGCATATATGTTGTGATTAGTTGAAGTTAATACAAATCATAGACTCTTGTCTAGGGGCATACAATTCATGATTTTAAGAGAGATAATGAGAATATAAAGAAGTATCTTATGTCCACAATAGCTGTCTTTATTCTTTGGATTTATTTTCAATTCGATCAGTATGTTACGCTGCGAACGTGGCACGTAAAATAATTGCTTCTAACAATAAAAGAATGTTTTCATATTATTATTATTGAACACTTTAATTATTTTCCTTTTAATCCAAGGGGAGAAATAGGGATTGTACTTTAAATGAAATAAAATAATCTGCATAATGAAGAGGAACGCCGAATGGGAATGACATATACGAACACCCTATACCATAATTCAAAAAGACGTAACTTTTCCGTAACATATTGAATCCTTCATAAAGACTTTTGTGTCTGAAGCTCTATTACCGAAATGATTTACAGACGCCTTTTTATTCCAAAGAATCGTCCATCTTGCGAGAGGTGAACTCTTCTCGGAATTGCTCTGAGATCGCGTGCGTTCGTGCGTAAAGGGCAGGATGACTTCCGATGCAGCGAAGGGTTCAAGGGATATCGCAGTCCAATATTAGACAGAACGTCAGTTGTATGCTTACGAAAAGCCAAAAATTCAATACGCCACACGAAGCGACGAATATTATTGCTTTGAAGTAAAAGTTGACTATATTCTTAAGAAATAATATCGCCACCAAGAACTTTTCTTTCAATATACTGCAGTTTATTTTCGTAGACGATATATTTCACGGATTAAAGAAGCCGTATACGCGTAGATATTTATATTTACGAGTTTAATAATCTGACAAAGGTTAAGAAATATTGTGCAATCATTTATGTTGTGTTGTTTATTACACTTCATGATACATAAGAGCAAAAAAGAATAAACTAATTATTTTCAATTTGAAATGTCGAAAGTATCACCCTCGCCAGAATCGAAAAAAATAAGGAATAATTTCTTTGTGTAATAAAACATGTCAGAAATCCAATATTGTGGAAATTACACAAGTTTTATTATACTGAGTAGTTACAATCATAATCGAAATGTTTAACAGCAGGTAACGACTTCGGTAACAACAGTCGAAATATCGATTTCTTTAGTCAGAAATCAATTCGTCATCACGTATTCAAGGCTGACTTCATTTCGTGCCTCCCCAAGTAAGTATAATTCATCTTCACCCGTAAGTATCTCTTACCATTCTCCAACACTTCTACTCCAACCCACAAATGACATCGGAGTGTTACTCATCCCCTCTTCCCTAAGTCTGGTGGTGGCGCTTAGTGTGGCGACCAACTCTTCGGCGCGGGTGACATTCCGGCAGCCTTTCACCGGTCGATAGGCCAAGTCGCTGCTCCACCCCATCTCCTTCTTCACCCTCACCCCATCTCCTCGTTCACCCTCACCCTTTCTAACCCGCATCGTTGGAGTCTTGCGCCGTAGGAAAATTACCCCGCGCGCTGCGCCGATGATAATCTCCATCTTGGCGAACGTTGTAACTGGCCGGTTGATTGCTCGCCCGAGGCACGGCCTCCGTAACCGCTGCCGCCTCCACCGCCCCCGCTGCAGTCGCCGTCACCCCTCGGCAGGCGCCGATAACGCCGTCGTCGTCCCCGACATTGGAGCTACCAGTGATGGAGCTGTCAAGCTCGAAACGTTTATTTTTATACCAAACAAATTTTCAGAGAGAAATATTCCGAAGGAATGATCGTACGAGTTCCTTCATATTGGAATAGACAGGTTTCAAAAATTGTCACGTAAAATAGGTTTTATAGTTCTAATACATGTTATGAAAAAGTGCCCCTTTTTTACGTCACTATTCGACACATACACGTTTTTCAAAGATACCGCTTCCCTTTTCCTGATCAGATACACTAACATGTATTTCGTTACCTATAAAATATATTTCCTATAAGATAAATGTAGAGAACATAACATAATTTGAACGTACATAATATAACATAATAATATGTTCAGAACATAAAAACAATTTAAATAAATTTCCGTGTCCCGTGGTATCGTTGTGTATTTAGAAATATAATTCATTCATTTTGCAAAATTGGATTACAGAACTGTACTGAATGATCATTTTGTATAGTAGGTAAGAAGCTTGTCAGGCGAATATTTAATGAAAATAGATACCAATTAATTTCATAGGACAATGAGTGGTTGGTAAGAAAGTACTTGCAAAAGAATCTATTTTCTTTACAATTCGCGCGAGAAGCTTTTTAAAGACAAATAAGTCAACGTAAAACGTTAAATCATTTTAAACGATGAAAATAGCAAATACTTTATTATTATGATATACTCAAGTTAAATGTGTATAGAAGTACTAGCATTTAGCTTTGCATTATCTAAATAAAATTTGTTACTTATTTTATTAGTTTTAGTGCATGGATAACCTCAAAGCTGTTTTTATAAAGGTTTTTTATTTCCTATTTTATTCTTACTGCGGTTCCAAAAAAGATGGTGAAATATTGATTATGACTCACAGAGATTGAACTATCGTGAATAAACTATATATTTTTGTAGTCTTTTAGAATGTATTAACTCTGCTCAAAGAAATAAAATTATTATCTTTAGAGGATTATTTCACATTGACATCTGGCAGTTCAAATGATGATCATTTTTACAGTACAATAATATTCATAAAATGTAATGAAACCAAGATGGAATTATATTCGGAACTGATTTCATTGTAATGAAAAATCACTTCTGTATCATAGTTCATTCATCTAATATAAAAGGCGTGGATTATAGCAATATATTCCCGAGAGAGATGCAACGAGGGAATAGATCACGACTGTCGATCGTAGGTGCCACCGTTTGATTCTTATTGAAAGAAGCGTAAAAACTTAGTGAAGATTTTACCTAAAAATAAATAAGAATTATTTTCAAAAATGCTAGAATGTATAACTTTTCATCAGTGAAATCTCTTGCCGTTATTTTTTACTTCAAATTCATCCATAAATGTGTACAATTTAGTCAATTTTGAAATATCGTTCCAACAATACTCTTCCATACTCTTTTCCAGTTCTATTACAACAATACTTCCTACATATTTATTTCGTGAGAATGCTTAATTTTTCATTTTTAATTACGTGAGATTGTTGGAGTTTATATATTTCTTAAATGTATAATTTATTAATTGTGGGAGTTTATCGTCGAATGTTGTCATGGTTAACGGTAACTGGCGTTCAGAAAAGTGATTTTTACTGTAACACTAAAAAATAACAACAAATTATTTATAAATCTAGCATTTTATTTTGTAGAGGTGTACTTCAGAACACGTTTCAGGAAGAAGTAAAATACAGTGCAGGAGTGCTTTGATGTGTTTGCCAACCCTAATGGACGTATTGTATTACTTCTTCTATGTTTCAAATAATTATTCTGAAAGGATTTTCAGAACATAATAGACTCGCACCCCCTGTTACGACCTGCGGTCTATTAAATTACACCTTCACATCATAGCGTCTACGTCAAAGCAAGTTGGTATAACAAATACCATTTGGAGATAATTGCCCTCACGATTCTGAAAGGAAAAAGAAAATCATTTATCTAAACATATTTATTGCCACATACGACACCCAACGTGCACTGTATACAATTTTGCGTAAAGGAAGTTGATTGCTGTACAAAATAGGTACAAATGAGGTAAAAAGAAATGTATTGATTTGTTCAACTGTACCTTTAGTAAGGGGTTATTACATTGAATTGTGTGTTTGTTTCTAATAAAGTTTGATCCTTCTTACGCGGTGTAATTGAATAAAGATGTATTCAGTTTATTGATATAGTACTTATAATGATTCAAAATGTAATAACTAAGAAAATTGGATGAAACTAACATTCTTTCTGTGCGATAATATGAACGTTAAATTATTATTTAGCAAAACTGTTTACCTGGATAATATGGTAGATATAATACTTTCCCTATCTACTAGTTCTAGACAAGTTTCAATTCGATCCATATTTAGCCTTAAGCAGTGTGTACAGGAAATCTGTAGCTCACGTACAATTCCCTAGGGAACATTGCTTATGCCTGCACGGTTAGAAGCGTCGGAGCTGTCAATTGTGAGGACTGAAGTAGGGGTAAGTGAAGTAATATCCTTATCAAGTCAATGATTCAAATAGCTTTTCTTCGAGTAATTATTAAATGTTGTTATCTGTGTAAAAAAGAAAAGAAAGATGAAAAAATAGGAAACCAACACGTATTTTAATACTCTAAAATACGACACTTAATTTGTGTGATTTGCCCTGTCCGATTACGCAAAAAATGAAAGGCAAAACTTCTCGAACATTTGCGTATTAATGTATATGATGATGGGTCATTATAATATTATGTATAAAAATAAACTATGG
The DNA here is from genome assembly GCA_002313205.1 of Laupala kohalensis. NCBI lineage: Eukaryota > Metazoa > Arthropoda > Insecta > Orthoptera > Trigonidiidae > Laupala > Laupala kohalensis. The sequence continues at coordinate 336,092 of NNCF01128162.1, read as the reverse complement.
TCATTCTTTCTTGACTAATGCAGATGTGCCTTTGTTCTCCAAGTAAAATCTCCGCTCACGACCTGAAGTTCCGAGCTCTTTGACTCGCTCACGCTACTCGGACGGGTGGGATGGATGACAGGAGCCGTATCTCCTCGCTAGTGTCTTCACGAGAGCATCCTTCAGGAGTCGCGACCTAGCGCGATGGGGGGGGGGAGAGTTTCTAATTGGGTGACTGCTACGGATCTCCCACGCTCAGACTCTGCTCATTATTCTGCGCCTAGATCTTGAGGACTTCGTGGCGCTTATCCATCACTGCTAATTCTGCCCGGAATTCTCACCACTGCTCACGAATGGTCCTAACTCTTTCTGAATTTAAAACGGGGTTGTGAATCCAATTAATTTACACTTAGTACAAGGATTTATCATACGTTGTGGTCTTGCATGCTGTATGTTAAGTAACGGAGAGTATAATTAAGATTATCTTAGGTACGTTGCTAAGTGCATAAAGGTGAAATTGAAATAAAAAATTTAAAAATTATGTACTGAATCCATGTGTAGAGAACGAATAAATTATTCAAAGATAACGTATTGTCATGTCATTATTTGGACAATACTACTGTTTTCATCACACTGCGATATGAAACTTTACATCTCCTTCTTCAAGCATTCCACTCAGTAATACATTTCAAACTATAAGACAAACTTGGAGATATCCCACGACTGAACTGTCGTACAACAGAAATTTGTCGGTGTGTTGTAGCTCACATTTCTTTATATAGAACTATCCTATACCACTGGAAATCTGATATCCGTGATTTTGTATGTACTTATTCAGAATTTGTTTGGGGTATTTTGAAACACCTTCATAAGAAACGTTTGAGCTACAAGAACTATTTGTGTTTCGTTACTAACTACCTTGGTGTTAGCAAACCCTAAAGTCCCAATTAATAAAACGTTTCGTTACGAGGGATCACACATTGTGTCCCTTTATAGGATTGTAATTCTCTTAGATAATACACTTGTATTCATATAATTAAATGAAATATATTCAGCAAATGCAGACCTTGTGAGAACGTAGCTTTTGAGCGGATAATTGAGCAGTTGACATCCCTGTCCTTCTAGATTATCTAATCGGTATCGTATTCAATGTCTTCCGGGATATTAGCATTGCAAGAGATTTTCCTGATTAATACTTTTCAACAAGGCTACAATCTTCTTTTTCTGTAGTTCCCTAAATAAAAAGCAGATTATTTGATAATTTTTTTATACTTCTTAAGAGAATTAAACATATCTATCTAATACTCTTAAATGAGAAATTGTTGTACAGGTCTGTCCAATAAGTTTCCGTACTTATTTTCTCTCGCCCAACGGAAGCGCTGGAGGACGGTCTCGCTGGGACTGAATGTACGTGGGTGAGTCTGTAGTAAGCAGGAAAAATTGGTTGAGTTACCTCCGAGTCTCCAGAGTGTGTGGATTGCTTGTGCAGTGACCGTCTGTTGAAGTCACGTGTCACGGATCAAGATGCAGCGAAATCTCGAACAGCGTTACAACATCAAGTTTTGTGTCAAACTCGGCAAACCCGCTACTGAGACGATCAAAATGCTCCAATTAGCTTAATCACCACCTAATTATAATTTTTCATATTTCTTTTTATTTCCTGTCAACAAATTCTCGATATATTTTCATTTTTTGGAGGTTAGGCCTATCTAAGCAATTATTGCTATTGAATATAGTTAGTATATTTTTCCCCGTTTCTTGAGCTTTCTTCCTCCATAGTTTAAACTTATCAGTCACCATCGTTCCCTTTCAATAAAACTTTTTCTCATTATTTTCCATTTTAGACATTTTCCTCACATCCACTCGCCACTAAAGTTAACACACAAGTTACAAACCGAATCACGAGAACTCAGCGTTGCCAAATCTGAACGGATACTACGGGGATCAGAGACGCGGAATATTAAAATATTGTTCTAGAGGATTTGACTACCGCATTTCCTGTTGAACCTTCTGTAACTGACCACCCGCTGCATCATGGAAAGAGTCATCCACGACATATTTTTCTTAAGAATCCTAAAACTCATATTCGCCACCAACAGCACACTAAGCTGATTAAACCGGCGTTTTTCGAGACATCTGATTTAAAATTTGTTTTTTAACTGCAAAAATGTTTTTTTAATAAATACAATAATAATCAGGCAGACCATGTTGACAAAAATAAATGAAAATATATTTTTCTCGGCGGGGAATCGAACCCGAATTTCACACGTACAAATTCGAGACGTTGAGACAATTGAAAACAATTGGTTATTTTCTATTTAATCTCTGCATGTGGTCTACCAGGTACATACAGTTTGTCATTTCCATAAAATTAGGAATCACTCCTTAAACCTGGAAACACACACAAAAATAAATCATATATGGGCAACGTAAACTTCGCAGTTACCAAATTAGCAAAATAGTTACGTATGGAATTATTATTTGTTATATTAATTGTTACACAGCAGTGTAACTGAGTAAGTAAACCATGGGTTGAATCCCTTTACGAAAAATATTTTTTAAGTTCATTTCGTCATGATGTGCGTGGTCATACATCGGTACTATATTAATATTTTTACTATTGATTGAAAATCATATGACCGTTTTGTGTGCCATCCGAGCGAAGCTCGGCCACCCAGATATTATAAAATAAACAAACACGCATTTACAGGTGAAACCGCCAAAACTATATAGTTATGTTTGTCTCGAAAAATTTTATAGTGTGGAAGTGTTGTTCTAACATCTACAAATGTATGATTAATATAATTTATTTTAATCGCATTACTAGTCAGTGTGTTAAGAGTGGATTCATAAATGTTCCCGAAATATTGTGTGCTTCATATTGTATGATGTGGTTTTAACAGATTTTAATAATTGAATCATTGTTTAGGGTCTCCTAGCATATCTTCATAAGGGTTCTGATGGGTAAGGACCGAAATGTTGTTAGATTAAACATTGTGACTGGTAATTCGATTAAATAAATAATATTATCAACTATAACAGTGTATAATTCATATTAAATGTGTGAGTAATTTGATGTTTTATTCAAGCAATGGAAAATCTCTTTAGTTTCATATATTTCTTTATATTATTTCGATAATAACTTGTTCATGTAAATTTACAAACATATTTGCGTTAAATTACAAACATATTGACATTATATATGTATTATAACTCGCAGCTAACTTTTTGTTTTATCTAGGAACTTTTGCTGAAATTTTTGAATCCGCCTCTGCCTTAGGGCCCTTGATCGGAATTGATGGGATGGTCCCTTGCTTGCTTCCGGAGAGTAAATTAGTTTATTGTCCTCCACGTGGTCATACGCAGTTTGTACTGTTTTTTGACAATAAATTTATTTATTTATTATATAAACTATAATTGGTAGTCTCTACTCTTTATATTGATTTATTTACTGTTGAACCTGTCAACTTCATGAGAATGTGTTAAAAAATATTTTTAGTGCAGTTGTTCCTCATTTAAATCAATTTTGTTAAAACGTTGCATTGTTTAGAATATGCACGGTAATTATAATTAATACATATAATTTACCTGTCACAAAATTGTAAAAATATTTTTTTACCTGATTAAACCATCAGTAAGAAAACAAGTTGCACAAATGATGTAAGAAAATTTCTGAAGTAAAACTCTGAAACTTAATACTTAAAAAATATTTGCATTAAAATTCATTTAAATATTTTTTAACCTGGCACTGGTCTTGGGATGTTGCGCGGAAGACACACATCATCCATTTAAAAGTAGAAACTGAAGTGAAAAAAGAACATTTTATTAAGATTGTTGCATTAATAACTATCTTATGAATATCTTCAATTGAATTTTTAATACAAAAATTACTCGTTAAATAATTTATAACACTCAAAAATACTAATGGAATTGCTTGCTTCCGAAAGTCGTCTCAGAGGTCGCCCATTGTTAAGCTAGCAATATTAATAAATATTTCTTAATATTTTTTATGCATGACTACAAAAAAAACTGCTATCTATCTATAAATTCAATTTGTATTCATGTCTGAGAAAGTAACACTTCGCATCAATTAATGTTCTTATACAACACTCATTGCAGAATTTAAAGAATATCGCGCGGGATAGAAGCTAGACAACAATCGAGATGATGTATGACAAAGTTTATGAATCTGAACACACAGTTTGTTGGCACGACAGCGTTCAGGAAAAATAAAAATAATGTCATCCTCCCTACCACTGCAGGGTTAAAGTAAAACAATTCAAAACTGTCTACTTTTAATGTAACTGGAATACGAATTTTCTTTTGAAACGAAATTTAGGAAAAACAATTTTAAGAATATTTATTGAATCAATTTATTTGAAGGCACTGATTTAACGATGTCTGAAAGGCGTTAATACGAGTGCAGAATTAGAAAAAAAATGTGTTGACCTGTGAGACAAAAATAAGAAACAATTTTCTTCTTTAAGAAAAGGATAATGTTAAGTTTAATACACTTTTACTCGTTATTTTACACACTATGTAAATGATTGCGAAATGTCAAGAGATGTATTTCCATTTCTATTTTCATACACCTGCTGTTGAACTCCATGCGACTCACCTACACTTTTCTTTGGTCACCGAATGCTTGCTTTGTGTTGTGCCTCGTGCTTCATCACGAACAGCGCCCAACCTTGGGTAAAAGGGCGGGGGTGAGAGAAGGATGGCAGCAATGATGCTACAACCACCCCCTGAGGGAAGGGGAAGGCGAGATAAGCCGCATGAATAAGAGATGCGTCCAGCGACGCGACAGTAGCATCAGCAGTGTTGCTGGACAGATGTCGGACTGTGTCGTCTGTGTCCACCACGACTGACTGCCGCGTCCAATTGTACGCTCTACACCGAATCTCTTGGGTAGCTTACACTCTTGAATTACGATTGTTTCCCTTCCGCATGATATTCTCCAAACAATGTTGGAAGGAGACTGAATATGTATTAAATGTAGATTTGGTTCGGGTCACCTTTAACATTTCATCCTTTTTGTTCCATGTACTGAAAGTTTGAATTAACGCCCATTGATAACATACTACCTGATTTACCGGCGTTGCTTGGGAGTTTTCTTAGACTAA
>NNCF01128162.1:258273-330897 GCA_002313205.1 Laupala kohalensis | reverse complement strand
CTTACTGGATTTTTAAAACATGTACAGCATCCTAATTTTTCAAATTCATAATAATACTAATTTAATACAAAAGTTTATTGTGCACACTACACCGTCTCGCGGGAGCAGCATCGGTCGAATTTTTGCTTCTAATGCGGCTACACCATTTCATTAAAATTCTTGTAAAATCTAAACTATTTGTCGAAATTTTATGATTAAAAGACGTTTTTATCTTTGTTAAATGCCCAAAAACAAATAATTCATTAAATTTAATGATGATTCCTTTAACACTTCTATTTTTAATAACGTTTTATAGATAATTAAGGTATTTTTCAATATATTGTCGCCGACAACTCTTTGAGGTGAACAATATATCCATTCATAGTTGTCACCTATCTCTAACCGTTTAGGTAGCGTACGCTAATATAACACTCTTTTCCCCAGATTTAATCGACATTTATGATCAAAAACCATTTCTATCTTTCTCATGACATGTTTAAAAATAGCAGTTAGCTTATGTTCATCCTGGACATCTAAATTTTGTCCTTGCCTCATTTGACAACTGTCGGTCCAGTGGTTTAGTCGTGATGAGGCAGCGAACAGGCAGACACACTTTCACGTTACGAATTTATATAATAGTATGGATTTCGTTTTGTTTTTCTCGTGTAATGTAAGAGATATTAATATTTCAGTGTGAAAAATGTAGAACTTTCTGGTAATAGTTGTTCGTACTATTCTACAAATAAATGTACTTCTTTAGTATTCAGAATTATTGTACATTGTGCAAGATTGTGCAAAGTTTGAGAACTTAGAATGCTTTTCGTAACTGAAATTTCTATCAATTTTAAGATCTCTCTTCAACTATATTCCTGTGCTAAACATTTTAACATGTATCAAGTAATAATATAGGCAACTTATTTAAATTTACTAAACAACATTATCCAATTCATTAACTTTCTCTGTTGTAATAAATGGAGTGGAACATTCAGTTAAAGTAATTAAGTCAACTAATAGTTTTGAGGAACTGGTTGTCTCTGTGTTCAGTACCACTTTGAAAGAATCTTTTTACACAGTCATATGAATCTGAACGAAAAATTATGCTTCTTCAATTCCTCAACCTTGAACAGACATACACTTTTAATAGAGATTTACAAGATGCATCGTTATCATTACAGAAACGAATTGTGTAATTTATCGTAATATAAACTGCTCACATATTTGATTAATTTTTGTTTGAATAGTTGTAAGTACTTGCAAAATAAAGTTGTAATTGCAAAAAAATGTAGAAACGATTGATAACATTTAATTAAAAGTACTATATTTCCGAATACTATACCAAATATTCAGTTTAATTTTTACGAATTTTAAACATTTTGTTTACCACGAAATTTGGGTTCTCCTTATTTTATGTTATCTTTTCAATTACCACTCCTTTTTCTATTATCCTCCCATTTGTTCTCTCGTCTTCCGTGGCTTCATGAACACCAGCCATAGCGCAAGAGGATGCAAATCCTTGGCGATCCTCCGCGTCCTCGCGTCAACTTCCATCATATTCGTCCCAACGGATCCCTACAGAAAACTCGCGCATCCGTTTCCTCCACCGCAATTTTTGCGCGAGTATGTGTGTGTTCACTTCTTTTTTTTTTTCGTAGAGCGGTGATGGATGTCGTCAGGCCGTTACCTGCAGCAGGCTCCCGGATGCTGGCTCATCCCCTTCGACTCCTCCCCATCCCTTTGCTTGCGTGTCTCACACGCCGGACGGCTTCAGTGCGCTCGCGAGGGATGGGGTGCCCCAGGGAGAGGAATTTAGCGCTCGGTCGAGTTGGTGCCAGATGGGAGAGCTGACTTAGGCGAATGCGTTTCAAGAGTTCAGAACGTTGCGATGACAGGAATTAAGTCAAAAGATGTTGTAGGATTAATGGGAATTTGTGTCCGTAACAGATGAAATAAATCCAATAATTGTTCATAAGAACTAAATCACGGAGTGAGCTTGAACTAAACCCATAATATTATTAAAGTACAATATTAGCAATCAAACTCTTGAAAAAATTTACATAATGATTTGAGGAACGTTTACTACCCAAAACTTCCACGGACCCAAATTTATTTCGTAATTATTAAAATACATAAAGAATATTTCACCAATTTGGAGTTTGACGTGTGGAATAAATACATTTTTATGAAATATCCTTTTAATTTGTATACATGAAATAACAATCAACATATCGCACGGCAGATTCTTTTAATTAGCATGCCATCAATAAATAATTTATTGATATATATGGGTGTGTTATTAACGAAATATTTATTTCAAGGGATGTTCATTAAAATAAAACGAATTTCGCACTTCATTTTATCTTTTGAGTAAATCAGTATGTTGTTATTATAGTACGCAATACAACTCACCGTAGGATATATCTCCGTGGTCACAGGGAATATCTCCGGAATAGATGAATAAATAGTCTCCTCGTTGAAGGGGGCGAGTGCGTATAAATACGGCGTGAGGATCTGACACGCCTTCAGTGGGAGGCTCGCGTGAGAACTCTTCCTGGCCATCCTACTACCCAACCCTCAGTCTTCCTATCGCATCATTCCTTCCCTTCCCTCACCTCACTTCCTTCGCCCTCTCGTGTGGCCACCGTGTTGGGCGCGTTCCAAAAGTCCATTTCTTCCCTTGGCGATAGCGCGCCCACCTCACCGACCGACTGCCGTGCCGTCGCTCCTTTACTACCTTGTGTATCAAGTCGTATCTTGACTTTTTCTTGATTTGCATTATATTTTTTTAAACTTTGGTGTTTTTTTAGGAGAAAAATGAAATTGGAAGTGAGGATTGTGTAAGAAGAGGGTGTGACATGAAGTGAGAGATAGAGAATGAGAAAGAGAGAGAGAGAGGATAGTGAGAGAACGACCGTTTCTTCATTTCACACTGCCAGATGACAAAAGTCTGATTCCACGAGAAAAAAAATGGCCGTAGATTTTTTTTTCTTCCTTCTTTCTTCTCTTCGAGGTTGTACCTGGAATGAATGGTGGCTCACTTTTATTAGTTTTCGACAAAACATTGAGCTAATTTTTTGCTAATTAGATTCATGTGCCGGTTTTGGTACAGTGATTTATCCACCGCGTATTTACCAACTTGGCATGCCTTACAAAACAAACGTAGTAATGAAAAGAGGCAACGAGGCAGATTATGTTGTCTTTCGTACATTTGTCTATTTGTACCAAATTGGGTTTTGACACCGGAGAACTAAGTTTCTTCCTAATACATGTCAAACTTGTCAGACTTTTCAAACGTACATAATTCACTTTTCCTAATATACGGACCAGTGCGAAATGTGAGGACTTGGTGTCGAAAAGTTCTTAAGTTCTCAGGTGATCAATTTTGTTATTTTTCCACTCCACCAAGTCTCCACACTTTTGAATTCAATGATAAACATCTACGAGGATATTGATCTCCTTCTTTTGGTCATTTAGATCTAACTTCTTTTTCTGCATGAAATTAGTATTACTTTTGTGACTGATCAATTTAAGAACAAAAATTATAATATGTTAAATAAAATTAAAATATCTATGTATACATATTCTATTACAACTATGCCACCTTCAATATGCTACAACTATATACATTCATTAGATTCACACTCACAAACCATAAGAACTAAATGATAGAAGAGGATGTAATCAATTCAATGAATTATTTGAATTCAGTTCAAACGTTCTCATCTTAAGAGTTTATCTTCACCTCTTTGTAAGTAATGTTTCTTGAATGTAAATATATCTTCGTAGTATAGCAAAAATCTACTAAGGGTGAAGATCTATGAAAGATTTTCTTTTATAAATTAGAAGAACAATTTATACAAGATAAGAGGATTCTTAAGCTTACCTAACATATATTTTTGTTAATTTCCCATTTTCTTCTATGAGAGCACAAGAGAACCATAAATTAATCCTATATTTAAAGGAACAACCTCTGACAATTGGAGTGACATTTTCAGCAAATTTATTGTGTATTATACTCATAAGATGAGATATCTCTCCATTGGTGTCACACGATCTCTGACACCAGTTAAAACAGGGATGCTTTCTATTTTTCTAACAGTGGAAATTTGTGAGCAATACGTAGTTATATACTTCTGGAATAATAAAAGGGCCCACGTAAATATTGTAAGTCCCGCGCTCGTAGCAGTTTGGATTTGTTCGGTTTGCAACGCCACTCCCCTTGCGTCGGGAAAAAAGGTCTCACCTTCGTTCGACCAATCGTAGGCAAACTTAAAGCTGCTTCCATATTTGGCAGACCGATAGAAGACTAGTACTGGTGAATATACCCGTATTAACTCATAACGAGAAACAATGTTTTATTACGCCGCAATTAAAGAAATATTTTGTAAATTTTTATTATACACATCTTGGACTTGAACAAAAAATTTTCTTTATGTTTTTAACTTCAATAATTTATCATTCTCTATACTAAAATGACATCTCAAGATTTGGCGTTTCACAACGCCTTCCTAGAGAATATAAAAGATATTAAAGATACTGTAAAAAAGTTTGCGTCTTACTATAAAAAAATTGTTATTATTACTGAATTATATATCGTGTGGACTTTTTTAAATTCGAATTAGGAATTACATATAAATATGCCTATAATTTCTGAACTTTATTCAGTGGCGTAAAGAACTCAAAATTCATTGGCATGAAGTAATGCGTATTGTCTATCGCAATTTCACATAAATTGCAATTCTTTTATACTATACTTATATGTCAATCGGAATTCAAGAATTATAGAAAACAAGTGCATAAAATATGAATGAATAACACTAAAAGTTAATTCTAGCGATATTAATAAAGAATAAATAAATTACATTTACTAGAAATATATTGATCCCAGATATAAAATTTTGCCTGAAATAGAGCAACATAAAACTACATGCACAGAAAGTAATATTACAAAAAAATATTTTTTTAGATACCAATAAATATAACAAAAACACAAATCACTTATTGATTATTAATATATTTAAATTAAATTGAGTTTTATTCACACAGACTGACTAAGTTACTTCTTTACGAGTATATAACTTTTTACGAACCAACATGGATATTTATATTTGTGAAATTAACGTTTTAATTAGACATTAAGCATAATATTTACAGTAAATTAAATTAGCAGCGACGCAATTGACAAGATACATAGAAATTTAAATATGAAGTTAATGTAATTTGTTGGGCTCAGCATTCCAGATTCAGGGCCACATTTTAAGAACGTGTTATTTTAAATCTAGAAATCTCCTCTAATAAACATAATTTTTTACCATCAATACAATAGAGAATTTCGATTTTTCAGAAGGTGTTGAACAAAAATATGAAATTATACGAATGGGGTGTTTCATTGGAATATTTATGTGACATGCGGGGTATTTAAATGGCGTTCTACTTTTTGCTGCCTCTTAAAATACAAATTTAGATCGCAGAAGAGTTCTTCCCGATCAGACTACGGAGACGCGAATGACACGTCACTTCTTTTTAACAAATAGAACGTAGAATTAAAGAAGCTTTTATATTTGGTGGTCTAATGGTAGAGCAGAAACAACGAAAAGATTCGTAATAAAACTCACGGAGATAAATGTTGAATTTTATCATTATTAGTGGAATAATATTTAGTTTTTAGTCACACAAATTTCAAAGTATTTACAGCAAGTAATACTTATGAAGACAAAAAGCTTAATTTCTCCTTGAAATTCAATCAATTCGCTATTATGTGGTCTCAATACGACTTGCCGTGGAATGGAATATATAGGAAATTATAGTACTGTGTAACTGAATAATGAATGAATAATGCAGAAAAATCGCTATTGTTCCACGATACAATGTGGATTACATTGTAAGAATTCAATCACATAAATTTGTCAGTCGAGCCATACGTTTACGAAATATTTAGTTTTAAGCTTATATCTTGAGAATTCTCTTTAGTCTGTCTCCTTGTAGGCTCCATAGGTGCCCATGGAATAAAGAAAAAAAAGCATATTTGCATCAATTAAGATGTGTTGTTTGTTGAAGATCCAATTGTTTTTCGAATATTTTATATTATTTACACTTATTGCTTAATAGCAAGATATGTAACAAAAATATTATTTACAAACGAACAAGTTTGAAAAAAAAAACTGATATCAAAACATTCTCACAAATTGGAAAGCACTGATATATCCATAGGAGGTATTAATTCAAACACAATATTTAGACACACATAACTTATAAAGCCCTATTCACAAACTCAATAATGTTACTAAATGTAGTTTTGATCTGAGCAAACACAATTAAAAAACCACATTACTTTTATTTCAATTTCAGAATTTGTCGCTAGATTTATGCTAGTCACCAAAGATGAAACTTTCGTTATTTAATTAAGTATGATTTCATATTCTATAACCTGAAATAACTCAACTTTAGAATGCATCGATCGAGAAGACAAACATAATTATGGAGAGGGATCGCAACGAAAAATTTACTAGCAGTTCGTTTTAGAAATATTGTTTCAATACACTCAATATTAGATCCCACTCTAAACCATATACCTTATTGATTTTCGGTCAGACTGTTAAAATACACTTTTTAAATTATAATTAGTTTGATACTAGTAAATGACTGGGTTGGTTGTCCTTATAGGTTTCATACAAAGGCACACATTGCGACTAATACATGTCTCTCCTGCAAAATCAGCAATATCAAATTTAAGTGTATCTAAAGTAGGAATTGGAAGAGCCACATTACAAAGTGTGAATAAAGTACATTTACGCGAGACTATTGTATAAAACAAACTTAATACTTGAGGAAGCTAGGTTGTATTAAAATAATAAAGATCTTATATTTTGTATTATATAAGATACTTTATACTGTATTCGGAATATTTTTGTATTGGTAAATTACTTAATTTTCCCATAATTGAAATGCGATGTTTTATCGTGTGATTTACTTAGTCAATCTGTGTGAATAAAACTTAATATCATTTTAATATCTTAATAAAAGTGATTTGTGTTTTTGTTATATTTATTGATATCTAAATTTTTTATGATATTACTTTCTGAGCATGTTGTTTTATGTTGTTCTATTTCAGGCAAAGGGTTATATCTGGTATTCTTCTATATATCAATATATTCTGGTAGATGTAATTTATTTATTCTTTATTAATATCACTAGAATTAACCTTTAGTGTTTTTCATTTCTATTATATACAATTGTTTTCTATAATTCTTGAATTCCGATTGACATACAAGAATAGTACAAGAGAATTGCAAATTCTGTGAAATTACGTTAGACAATACACATCACTTCATGCCAATGAGCTTTGAGTTCTTTACGCCACTATATTAAGTTCAGAAATTATAGGAATATTTATATGTAATTCTTGATTCGAATTTTAAATATACGTACGATATCTTGTGATGATATCAATATTCTATGATAAAAACAATGTTTTTTTACAGTAAGAAGCAAATCTTTTTACGAAGAAGTTTAATTTGTTTTTTATTCCCTAGCACGGTGTTGTGAGACAACAACTTGAGATGTCATTTTAATACAGAGAATAATAAAGTTTATTGAAGCTAAGAACATAAAGAATATTTTTTGTAATGGAAGTTCAAGACGTGTATAATAAAAAATTACGAAATATTTCTTTAATAGCGGCGTAATAAAATATTTTCTCCCCCAACAACATAATATATTCACCAGCACTAGGCTACTATTGGTCTGCCAAATATGGAAGCAGTTTCAAGTTTGCCTACGATTGGTCGAACGACTGTCGTCCCCGTCGCAGACGAGTGGCGTTGGAAACCTAACAAATCCAAATTGCTACGAACGCGGGACTTAGAATACGTTCGACGGCCGATTTTTAATTCCAGGACCATACCTTCTTTAACTTTCTTTCTACCTTCTTAAACTATATTTTTTAATAGTTACATCGTGTGAAAAGCTAAGTGGAAATTTGAAGAAAAAACAGTGAATAGGCACGTGATACCGGTCACATAGAAGCCAAATTTGCCTGAAGAATTAGTATGTTGATAATAATAAACCAAAGATGTAGTCGTGATACAGAATATTTGTAACTTGAACACTCAAAGTTACTGGATGGAAGCATTAAGAAAAAATTGAAGCGAACTTTCATAAATTACATGAAAAACATAACATTATTTGTTGTTGAGTTACTGACGATTATCACATAGCAAAGATCTTACTTCTGTCTATTCCGTAAGAAAAAATATAATTAGTTGTAGTTGTAATACTGTTGTTCATTTCCTGATATTGGTTCTGGCGAACATTCTATACATTCGCATACAATTTTACATTTCTGATGCTAAGAAAGGAAAATAATAATAATAATAATAATAATAATAATAATAATAATAATAATAATAATAATAATTATTATTATTATTATTATTATAACCCGGACTGAGAGATACCGTTAGATAAGTATGTTATATTATTTTGCCACACTACCACAAGGGTATTCAGGAACAATTTTTTGTTGTTGTATTTTTCACTCACGGAAAATATTTATCGCGTATTTATTCATTGGTGTATGGGATATTCTTACATTATTCATTTGCCGGTTTTAATAATTTATTTCTGTCGTATTTTTCTCGTTTTTTTTAATGTAAAATCGTTTTTTTTCTACCGTTTATTTTCTCATCTTTTTAATGTAACCAAGATCACAGCATCGTTTCCCGATGTCATGCGGATTAGAATAATTTTTGAAAAATATAATAACAAATTGGATTAGAAGTATATAAATTGTTGGTGTGAGCATAACTATTTGAAGTCTCATTAATAAATTATACGCTACTGAATACATTTTTGGTAGATAGTTAATACGACTGGGTAGGTTTCCGAGTCATTTTTCAATTTAATAGTAACAACAAATGCTATTAAAATTGAAATATTTATTTTCTGCTCTTTGAGAATTAACACAACTCTATTTAAGTTACAAGTATAAGTTGATGTAATATAAAAAGAAAAAAAATATTCAGATTATACGAATTAACATTTGATTTTGTACATTATTTTTTACAAGCGAGAGGAAAATTAAAACTGCAAATCTTGAAAGTATTCTCGAAATTTTAATTGCATGTGGTATGAACATTCCTTTCTCTGTTGGAATTGTAGGTTGACATAAGGAGTGTTACTCGGACAAAGACAGCGTTTATGCTTACCGACGAATAATTAAATCAGATTGCAGATCTTACAGACATTAACATAGATTTATGCGTCTTGTGAGAGAAAACTTGTCACTCCTTAATATATTCATCGTTTGTTTGTGGAAGCTAATTGTGTTAATTGTTTTGTGAATTGTTAGGCAATCCAATTACTGTGTTTCGGCTCCGTTCTTGGATTTAACGTGACAGGCAGGGAAGATGACTTGTTGTAGAGCTGTTTATTTGGTTATTTTAGATACTTCGATGTACGACTTTACTTTTTTGTGGATGAGAAGTAACTTATTTAGTGAAATGTAAGATGTATTATTGGAGAGAATAGCGTAATTGCGAACACTGAAAGAAAATAGGAAATTAAGCAAATACTGCAGCAAAAAGTCAAATTATTACGTTGTTGCCTGGTGTATATGTAAAATCACTAGAAACTCTACTATAACATTTTATAGTAACAAATACTTTGGATAACAAATCTGAAAAACATGGGGTAATTGCGAATTTGAAGGGATAATGATGGAGAGACTTGTATCAACTAGCTAAAGATAAGCAGTTTTAGTGACTGTAAATTTAAGTCTTTGCTTTCTAAAATGTATCCAAAATATAAAAGTATTTATTTAACATCTTTGAAAATAGCAGTGATATCTGTAGTTATATCTTTAATTACTCCTAATTGATTGGAATGAAGAATGCACTGTCTACAATTACCTCCGAATCATATTTGCAACAGGATTTAAGAAAAAGTAGTGATTGTATTTCCGTGTTCACCATCCCATTTTATCTTGCAATGAACTCTCAATAAAAAGCATACTTAAACCCAAAATGATTAATTTAAACAAAAGTAGTTACAGACTAAATTATTAATCATATAATTGTAAGAATTGCTTAGAGTCACGTTGTATATTTGCCCGAAAATGAGTTATGTTTTGAATAAAAATACCTGAAATTGTTTTTAAAAAATCAAATTCTTTGAAATAATTTCACGATAAAAAACGAAAAAAGCGCTGTACGTTACTAATCACTGTTCTCATTTACCCGACTCGTCCTACTTACTCCTTCACATAAAATATTTATGTTATTATTTTTGTTTAATTTTTATGAGAGATATTTGTTGCTGTCTTTAAGAATTAGCGTGATTCGCGTTATATTCATAAGGTGTGTTCAAAATACTTTTATGGGAAAGAAATTAAGAATACAAGAATACATGGTTAAAATTCCGATCAACTATATGCGTACCTAGCTACAAGCAACAAGAACATCCGTTGAGAGTGAATACCTGGGTATGGTATGCAAGCTAACGGCGTTCTCGGGATTAAACATGGGTGCATAGGCCTTTAGTCACGCCAATATTCATAGTGATGTTTGTTTATTTGAAGATATAAAAATGTCTAATAAAGCTCATTTGAACTGAAATGTATGTGCTACAAGTAACTGTAGTGCCATTGTTTCAACCAGTTGCTGCAAAATGTTTAAATTCTTGTGTGATTTCTAACGAAATAGTGGAGAGAGTACATTGAATGAATAATATTAAAACCCAGAATTTTACAATTCCCTTTGGTAGTGTTACCTTTTTGGGAATAGAAGTCCAGATGAACAATCCTTGTTGATATATCAATGTTAGCAACTTCAATAGCGTTGGAATATCAATACACACAATTCACGATTAGCTGTTGTGCTACCAGTGTGGCCAACTGTGCGTCCGAAGACTTGTATAAACGCCAGTCTCGCTTGCATACAAACAGAAGTGAATCAAATTAGGGATGCACAAACGGCAGCTCTCGGCCGAGGCGTGCGTTGACGGAGCAGCTGTGACCCAAAGAGAATTGCTGTGTCGCGAAATGAAGCCACTGAGCGCTATATGCCACCAAGTATGAGTCTATCTGATCGCCACGCAACCCAGAGAATACACGCAAGATTCCGTATACTTGTATTTTTTTTCGTTCAATTGCCACCTAATTTATTTCTGAATCAGATAATTTAAATATTTAAACCAAAATTAGTGATATACGTATCTCAATTTGATCATAAAGGATTCCTTTGGACGAACGACTTATTTACGAAAACAAAAAAATTCGACGATATTTATGATCTTTATCACTTGCATATCAGCAACAAATGTCGAAATATGTTGTTCCTAATTATCAACTTTAGAATGTCCACGAAAATGATGAAGTTGATATTTAAAATTCAAAGCTCTTGTTTTTTTATATTTAACAAGCTTTACTAAGATTGCTTTTAGAATAACCAATATATCCAGCATTACATAACATAAAAATTTGACTTATTTTATGACTTTAAAAACTAGCTTGACTATCAAAATTATTCACCCGACTCATGTGATTTTTCCTACTGGTAACTATTAAACGTACCAAGTTAAAAGTAGTTGCAATTTTATGAAGGTATGACACACAAATTTTCCTTCGCTCACCTTCGATTGTTCTGGAGGTGCAATAATCGGAAAATGAACTCTCAAAATTATTCATGTTTTTAATTTTATGGGAAATTCTTTGCTGATAATGGTGTTATGGGGTACTTTTGTGGCACAAAGTTCATAACTAAAAAATCAATAAATGTTTGTATGATTGTATCACCAACTTTACCTTATCCCTCAGATGTCATTGTTACGTCCATAACAAACCAATTTGAAGACAGACCCCAGTACAGAGTGATAATAAAACTGATGATAGTTTATGAAAATAGTGTAATACATTAACACGTTATTCTCTCTTCTCTAGTACACAAACTATGAGTGTTTCCGTATTTTGCACGATTAAACTCAGTGCAGGGAACTCGAAGTCGCGAGGGTGATCGGAAACTGGCGGAGACTTACCAATGCGTCTAATACGTATTCACAATTTTTAACGAAGAATTCCACGATTTTAAATTCTCGGGAATAGGTAATCTCACTTTTTTCTACACGTCCTCTTTTTCATTCGTGTCCACTTTACAATTGTTTTCTACTCTTACTTTAGTTTTATATCTACCATTTCAGAACATCCCAAAATATTATTCAGTATTATATATTTCCTTTTCTGTTCATTATTCCATTGTGTATTATCATACTGTTTATTGCTTTGAGACACGTATGTAATTTAATGACCCTTTATAGATCCTAATACAATCAACGTTCATTATACAGAATGATTCAGAATTCCTATCACACAGCTGTAGGTGTTGTAGAGGGGACTCAGAACAGCAATATTTGGTAATAAACTCATGTCCGGAAATGCGCCGTTTGGGAGATGATGGACTTTGAACGAAGGATGGCAATACACGTTGACAGAGGACGGTGTCTCGTGTCTCGTGATGTCTTGTGTGACGTCATGTCACATGTCATTAGAGATCAATCCAATGAATTGTTACACATGTACATCTGTTGCCACTAAGCGATCGAGAAAGACGGTGCATTACAAAAATGGCGGAATGCGCGTTTTCCGAGTACACCGAAATGTTGCTCATCTACGGCGAAAGTGGACGAAATGGTCGATTAGCACAACGGCTGTATCACGAACAATTTCCGGGTCGTGCTTGTCCATCACATACCATTTTTGCATGATTCGAGCAACGGCTTCGGGAAACCAGCTTCTTCAAGGTTAATAGAGCTGATTTTGGTCGTGACCGGATGCGCCGCACTGTTGACGTGGAAGAGGAAGTACTCTAACTGATCGACCAGAACCCGTCTACGCGTACCCGTAACATCGCAGGTGCCGTGGATATATCCCAGAGCAGCGTCTGGCGAGTTCGTCATGAACAGTAACTTCACTCATACCGCCTCCAGAGGGTGCAGACATTGGGTCCAGCTGATTTTCGCCACGTGCCGATTACTGCGCGTGGTTCCTATGCCGTCGTGTCGACGTTCCAGGCTTCCCTCTGATTATTCTTTTCACATATGAAGCGCATTTCACAAACGAAGGTCTGCTGAACAGTCGTAAGAGCTACATTTGAGATGAGGAAAACCCTCATGCCACACATACCCATTGATTTCACCATCGGTTCGGTGTTAATGTGTGGCCTAGTATTATCCATGGTCATCTGTGTATTCTTCCGCTTCGTCTAATGGGTATGTGTATTCTACCACTGTGTCTAACGGGTCACAGCTACTTGAACTTCCTGCAAGACATACTGGTGAAGCATTTAGACGATGTGCCACTGCATATCCGACGGACGATGTGGTTCATGCATGATGGCGCCCCAGTTTTCACGAGACATCCGTCAGTACCTTCACCAAACATCCGAGCATGTGTGATAGCTGGCCAGGAGTCAACTAGGAGAAGCGGTACATTCACGTGGTCTTCCCTGTCAGTAGTACACTGACTATCTAGTGTTCGCACGAAACAAACGTCGTGAAGAAGATGTCCGAACGTCATGATCGCCTCCCAGACAAACGAGATACTGCCCAGAGTGGTAACGATGACACACTGAACTATACAACATTTCAACAGGCATGACAGGATGTCCAAAACGAAAGAAGTTTGTGAGCAAGCACTGCCTCCGTATCTACCAACTAAATGTTGAGGGAGATTCAAAATCTAAATTCGAAATTCTCGCTAAAAAACTATCTGAATTAAACATAGATATAGTAGCAATCCAAGAAACGCATGTTATCCACTCGATAGACCGCCTGTTAATTCCAGGATTTGAACTAGTCGCATACAAAACCCACGATAAAACCCACGATAAAACTTACGTTCACCCACGCTTTGCAAATCAAACTGTCATAGTAGATGAAGATGAGTTTAGTGTTGCTATAAGGATAAACTATTTAACTTTAGTGAATGTTTACAAACAACCTAGCAGCGATTGCAATGTCCCTGTCTTAAAGCAGCACTCTCACCCTGTAGTCTATGTTGGCGATTTCAACTCACACCATACCGAATGGGGTTATCTGACTCAGGATATAAATGAGGAAGTCCTATAAACTGGACGCGTCAGGCTAGCACGCATCTAGTTTACGATGCAAAACAACCTGCAATCTTTCACTCTGCAAGGAAAATGTAACAAATCCTGATCTGTGCTTCGTATCTACGGGTGTTAGTGAGAAATCGTTAGCAGCGCCGCAGGATGTTACTGGTAAAATTTCTCGTAGTCAACACCAACCCATTGTGACAAACATAGATATATCTTTCCCTATCATTGAAGTCAGATTAGTTGCCCGTTGGAATCTTCGTAAAGCCAAATGGGACATATTTCAACGCGATGTTGAAGCACATATATCTAGAATACTTGCAAAAGCAAAATTTTTGACTGATTTGTGCGACTATTAAGATCGGCAGTTGCTAAAGCAATTCATTGGGTTTTCCGAAAGACGTACATTCTTTGCTGGACCGAGGAATGCAGTACAATATGGTAAGAAAACGAAGAATCTGCGTGCTCTGAAACAGCTGAAAGACTGATTTCTTCCCTTGATGATGAAAGGAAAAATCGGTTAAAGCACACAATGACAAAAATGAACTTCCTGTATTCCAGTCGTAAAAACCGGTCTCTTTTACGTGTGCTTGGAGTGGCAAACCCTCCGCAAAAGAAGACTACAATTATCCGCCCACATCACATTGCTAATGGCGTTTATAAAACATCAAATATACGGGTACGCTCTCAGCAGAAGAAGGAAATAAATATTAAATACAAAGAGATGATAAAAAATTATATTAAAACTTCTGAATTTATGAGAGAATTGACAGATACAGAAATGAATGTAGCTGTGAAATACCGAAATCTGGGAAATATCCTGGCCTGATGGCATTTCACCTGAGTTTTTGTTGATTTTCGGATACAAGGGGTTATGCTGGATGATGCTTCTCTTCACAGATGTCCTGAAGAAAAGAAATATTCCCAAGAAATGGAAGCAATCGAAGATAATTGCAGTCCTCAAACCGGGGAAAACACTCGACTCCCCACATAGTTTAGGATCTATATCACTCCTGTGTACCGAATATACACTTTTTGAGAGGGTTCTTCTGAACCGCATTCAGCGTAAAATAGAAGAAGCATTTCCAAATGAACAAGCAGTTTATCGGACTCGAAGAAGCTGTGACAAACAAGTTCTGACTCTTACCACCTACATATCTATAGAGGTAGGATATGAGAGAAAGATGAAACCAGGCGCGGCGTTTTTAGGTTTGCGCTCCGCTTGTGATACAGTTTGGAAGCGTGGCCTATTATTGAAGCTTGTTCGAGATTTCAAGTGCAAAGCTTTTCTCCACCTCCTCGACAACATTCTGACTAACAAAAGATACAAGGTAATGTTGAATGATGAGGAAAACCGTGCAAGAACTCTTCAAAACGATCTCCCCCAAGGATCGCAGCTAACTCCGGTACTTCTCAACCTCTATACTGCAGATATCCCCGATACTGCTTCGCGAAAGTTCATGTATGCCGATGACATTACCTTCAACACTCAAGACAAATAATTTCTAACCCTGGAAAGAACCCTGAATGAAGACCTTGAGACACTGTATAAGTACTTTTCATATTGGCATCGTAAACTCAACCCTCAAAAAACCATATCATCTGAGTTCCATCTAAATAAACGTGCTGGTGGTACGTCACTTATATTGAACATACGCGGACAAAGAATCTCCTGCTCTGAAACTCCAAAATATTTGGGAATAAAGTTAGACAGATCGCTCACATTTAAACATCACTTATGTGACATCCGGGATAAACTGCGTACTCGCTACAATATCTTATCAAAACTAGCAAACTCTTGGGGGGGGGGTGATGCAAATACGCCGTGAATAAGTCATCTTTCTCTCTTGTACAGCACCTCAGAGTACTTTTGCCCAGTGTGGCTTCATAGCGTGCACACTCAGAAAATATTCAACTCAACATCTCGATGCGTAAGATCACAGGCCTCATGAAACCCACACCAATACCATGGCTATCACATGTTGCTCCTGCCGAACTGAGACGACAAGAACTCGCCCAAAAATTAAGGAGACGCACTGATGAAAATCCCCTTCCTATCCACGAATATCTGAACGACGTACTCCCAAAAGGTCGATATCTAGAAAACCATCGTAGATGAGAGGGAAAGCAAAATTCAATGTCAAAGAAGAATGGAGAATAGCGTGGAAAAGTGCCTCCATGATTAATGGGAATTTTATCGTCGACCCTAACACGAAGCCTTAAGGTTTTGAACTGCCGCGAAAAACTTGGGTGACTCTCAACAGACTTAGGACTGACTAAGGAAGAACAAAAGAGATCATGTATAAGTGGGGTCTGGCCACAGATCCGTTTTGCGAGTGTGGAGTAGTGCAAACGACCCATCACATCGTGGAAGAATGCCAAGTTCACCGATTCGATGGTAGTGTTGTGGACGTTTTCACAAGTTTTAACAAGACGTTGACTCGGATCAAAGAACTAAATCAACACCTGACGTCTCTGCTGTTCCCGTGGGTTAATTTATTTTATATTTTATTGTACAAATGTATTTTATAAATTTGTTCTTATTATTTGTATATTTTTATTGTACACTTTATATGTATTATTTGTACAAATTTTTGGGTTCAAAAGTATCTCATCAACTCACACGAAATATATATATACCAAACATTCGGGGACAGGTGGGTTGGTCGCGGTGGACCGATTCGTTGGCCACCAGGATTGCCCGATTTAACACCTCTGGACTTTTCCCTGTGGGGCTGCATGAAGAGTATTGTTTACGAGACCCCTGTGGAGTCACAGGACGATCTCCTTGTCCGTGTAATGACTGCAGTGGAGGTCATTCAGGACACTCCACGGCTTTTGGACCGTATATATGTGAACATTGTTCGCAACGAAACTCGTGGTCACCACTTCGAGCAAATGTCGTAGTTCACGTAGGTACGAGTTGGTTGATGCACGTGCAGCGTATCATTTGACGTTATTTCAAAGTTTGTATCTTTCAAACGGCGCATTTCAGGACATGAGTTTCTTACCAAATATCACTGTTCTGAGTCCCCTCTACAACACCTATAACTGTGTAATAGGAATTCTGAATCACTCTGTATAGTCTAACTAAATAAATAATGAAAGACTTGCTATCTTTTATGAACGAATAATATATATTTTGTGATAAGAACTTACAACGTTTCGACTTCGTTTTAAGTCGTCGGTTTTATTTTACGTCATCGACTTCGTTTTATGTCATCGTCAGGACTTTGAATCAACTGAAGATGACTTAATACCAAATCATAACGTTGTGAGTTCTTATCACAAAATATATATTATTCATCCATTAGAGGTCGTAAGTCTTTCATTATTTATTTAATTAGACCTCGTTTAGACTTTACTATCTTGTACCTAACAACATTTCAGCCAGGAAAATAAATAGTTCAGTATCCAAGCAACATGCCTAGAAAGAAACTGTATAACATTCAACTAAACAAATAAAACCAATAACATAAACCATATACCAAGTTATCATATTATTGATAAATAAATAATCTATAATTCCTTCGTATACCACGTAAGTTCAAATGTGGTTTTTATGTGTATCATTTCGGACATGCAATGTTTATAATAATTATTTCTCTTGGTTATTGTCTTGATACTTTTTCAATGAATCAAATGGTCCTTGCCTAAGCAGTGATTTGTTAATACCTTATGGTCCGCTGTATTGAAATTCCGTTGGTACTCTCAAATTCTTGTTTCATGTCTACATTTTTTTTCCTATCCTTCGTAACTATCATTGCAATCTCTGCACATTATCCAGTAAACTTCATTTCTTTCTCCAATATAGTGTCATTCCTGTCTTTATCTTTAGTTATTAACTTAATCGTATTTTGGTACGTGAATGTTTTCGGGTTTAGAGTCTCCTTCAGTATATGGACAATAAATCTGTTGTATGGAAGAATTGCATAAATAGTATTCTCCCGTTGCTCTTGGAGAGTAAATAACGCATTTCATAATGAGTTTATTCGTGAGGTTCAGAGGGTAGTAATTTTCCAAAAGTATTTTTCGGTACTATTTGTTATTATCTTTCCTAAATTGTTCGTCCGACTGTCCAACTGCCTAAACTGTCAGATTATATACCATTGCTTTTTATTAAGTAATCATATTCATGATAATTTAGCATATGTTCCGAGTAGGTTTCAATTCTACAGCAATTAAAAGATAATTTCGTATCATCATGTGGTAATAGAATGTCTAAAAAATTTACCATTGTTTTATTCTCTATTTATATGGCGAATTTAATTCTTGAATGGTAATAATTGAAGATGTTGCGAATGCGAGAATGCTATTGAATACACCGAGAATGTTTTCTAGTGCGATGCAAACCATGTCGTTAACGCACCTAAACAAATCTGGACTTGGAAGTAGTATTTCTTGTTAAATGTCAAGGATGGTTTCGCTAGTGTCAAAATATATCCTCTTCCGATCAGGAGGAGGTCGAACTGAAAACAAGCTCTCTCTCAAGTTATAAAATTTCTGAAATAAGTTGCAGTTATCAGGATGGCAATCCAGAATATTCTTTCACCAGAAATATTACGCAAAAACTTATAATTGTATACAGTTGACTATAAACGTGTCACTGAAGAGTTAGTCTAACACCTATGTTTCACAGGTTCAGAATGAATTAAGCAAAAGTTTGGAATACCTGAACCAATCTCATTAGAAACATTTTGAATTAATTTGAACTTGCAACGGAAATTGTTTCTCTCTGTGAAATATTCTGAAAATAAGCATTTTCAAACAGAGATTTAATAAGAAAATAATAAATACCATCATTTGTAGACTATTATGTGTGAAGAGAAACAAGTTTTGGGATACAAGAAAAAATGAGTTATTATTTTTCATAATATTTGTTTTGAGAAATTTTGTATGTACAAAATTATTTTTGAAATATTTCTATTGAGAGTTTCCATCACTATGAATCAAAATTTGATACAATTGATGAAAATGTGAAAATTAAAGATTCAAAAACGGTTTCGATTAGTAATGAAAATTCAGAACAAATGCAGATAGACTTATTATTATACTCCATCATTATATTTTGTAATTATGAAACAAATCAATTCTGAAACGGAATGAAACATTTATTTCTACAGAATTAATGCATTCATTCTCTTAATTTAGTTCAATTTACATTTTGTCTGACTCGGTAAAAAAATTCTAGTTCAGACGCGAAATGCGCAGCGTGCAAACAGATATGTTCATGAATTTCCCCAGTCATCAAACGTTGTTATTACCAGTTCCAGAGCGCATCCTCTTTGTGTTAGGGCGATGGCAGCTGCATTTTGCATGTACTTATCCATTTTCACTGTCTACACTTCAATTTGTTACGAAATGAAAGACTCTTTCTGCAGCATTGCACCAGAAATATATATTTACAACGGGAACAAAAGAGCAACGAGTCCCGCATGCGCACGGTCGCCTGAACAGTCGAAGTCATGAGCACTAAACAAGGTGGTGGAGTGGAAGGGTTGCTGACTCGGGGTGGTGCAAGGGATAAAAGGGCGGGGGGGTTGCAAATAGGGAAAGGGGTGTTGAACACGTTTTAGCAAGCGATGTTTTCAACGAAGTGAAATCGCTGGCGTGCGCTTGGAAATTTCACACCACTCACACCGCATCGCGAGTGGTGGTAGCAAAACGTTGAGAGGATAATGGGGACGTCGCTGAGTGGGCAGCCGAGTGGCGTAGCCGGAGGAGGAAGCGTCGCCCCCCCCCCCGGGGGGGACGAGGAGGACGCAGTTGCGTGGGACAAAGAGCGAAGGAAAAAAAAACGCAAAATCAGGAGCAGTGAAACGAACTTTCCAGAAAAATGATGGCGGCGAAAATGTGTTACCAGAGAATGGCGCTCGGAAGAAATATAGAAGTGAGGATCGAGAAACTGTGGAAAGGAGGACGTTTCATGAGGAAAAGTAAATGTCTCGCGGAAATATATTTTTAATTAGTGTATCTATTAATAAGTACCGTGGTCATTCCGTTTGAAACGGAACTCAATTATGAAAGGTATGGGATGAAGAGTAATAATTCTACCTCTGACGACGTTGGTTCACACCTTGTCTGTTCATAGAGAATTTTTGGTGGCGTGCGAAACGAGTTCGTGGCGGGTTTTCATGGGGTATCTACACATTCCTGTCTATCTACCCACCACAATATTAGCTTTTCATCATTTCACTAATAAACCACCCACCTCGGAGAGGTGCATGAAAGGGTATCCGGCATCTTGTCATCGCCTGAGAAAAGGGAATTAAGTCATCTGAAGAAAGAAACTTGAGTAAACTACATAAACGCTAAGGTATGGTGAGAAATCACGAAATTCGTCGAGATTAAGCATCATTAATCGTAGTAGAAACAACTGCGTTCTTTTGAAGACAGAGATTGAGAATAAAAAAGAAAGAAAGTCTGTCGATTCGAGATCATTGCGTCCTGAAGAACTGTAACATGTGGAATTCCTGGGGAATAAAACAGAAGGAGTCTGGATTCGACGGGAGGGGGTAGGGGCGCTTAGAAGCGTTGTTGGGGTAGCAACGCCCTCCAGGCAGTATTTCGTCGAGGCTGTCGGCATCGGCGCAGAGGGCGGTGTCTGGCGTCTCACGAGAGCCGACTGCACCTTCGCACGCCGCCTACGTTGCTACGTGGCGGACGCCAATGAACCTCCATGTTAATGCCCCGCGGTGCGCCGGTGCGGCTCACCAACAACCTTCCCCTGCTCCCCGACACTGCCCACGGTTGCCGGCCGTCTCCGAGCGCCGTCGTCGGCGTGGTTACCACTGTCGAAGGCGTACCGCCGACACTGCGGGCGTGCTATCGCTGTTTCGCCCTTAAAGGGGAACTACCCGAACGTTTGGACACGCACTCAAGAGGCACCGCGTGGATAAAGCTGACTCCGTCATTCATATATACTGTAAAGAATGTAGATAATTCTGAAGTTTCCGTGTTATTCTAGTACGAACCTCATTTATTAATCAGTGTATTGTGAAATTGGTTCTCGTGATAAATAATCTCATGAGGCAATATACACAACATAAGTGATAAACAATATATAAAGACTTAAGATGATCTTTTAATAACATGTCTTCTGGTCCATCATATTTTGAAAGGTAAATTAATTACTTTCATACACAATTACAGACTAAGCAAGGATTAGTTTTTAAGGATTTCTGAAAAACTTCAGATTAAACTTCAGATTTTTATGTCCCCTCCGTGGCTAAGGTGTCAGGTGTGATCGTTCGTCACCAAGTCATTCCGGGTTCAATTCCCAGGTGAAGCAAGTTAAAATTTGTATCTTTTAATTTACATGTCTCAGTTTAAATAGCTGTGATGTATGAAAAGTTCACTCTCTGCGACTAACAACCGCCCTCTGC
This sequence comes from Laupala kohalensis, assembly GCA_002313205.1. Taxonomy (NCBI): domain Eukaryota; kingdom Metazoa; phylum Arthropoda; class Insecta; order Orthoptera; family Trigonidiidae; genus Laupala; species Laupala kohalensis. The sequence goes on along the minus strand of NNCF01128162.1, from coordinate 309,431 downwards.
GACTAACAAACCCAGTTGTAATACTCCGATACAGCAATCTGGATCCTATTTAGACGCTGTTCCTCCGATCTCGGTAAAATTCACGATGTATCTAGTGAATAAACTAACACAAAAAATGAGTCTTACTGGCACTCGTCATTCGCTGGCCGAAACGAGATACATACATTAGTATCTTTATTTCGAAATATATAAATATATTCTTTCGAATTTTAATGTCTTATTTTTATAATAGTTAAAACTATTTCATAGAAATATGGGGTAGCGTGAATGGATATCACAGAAATACTAATATCTTGTAAGTCAGAAAGTATTTCCCCGTTATTCCAAATCATTCTAGTAATATAGCAAAGCTATGATTATTGTTATATCACATTGCTTCAAATTATTGTTTTTACATAATAATATGTAAAAACATGAAACGCCCATGATTTAATATTTCGGTAATACAGTATGAGGAAAATGAAACATTTTTAGAATTATTTATTATATAAGATCAATTTATGTGTTAAAATGTGAAGAACTGAAGTGTTATAGTGCTCTCTTTCTATAATTAATAATGTACGAGGATACTATTGATAATTGTATGAATATTCATTAGTTCCAATGGTTTGCGAACATAATAAAAACTTCAAACATGGGGTGTGAGATCATAACATTATGGCCAAGGGTAATCATTAGATAACCCACATTGCGTAACCACTTTATGATTTCAAAGTACATTCACGCCTTCGTTAATACCATGTTACACCTTGTTCTGAGAATCGTATTAGCGTATTTGTGACGAGCAGATGTACTCCGTCATATCTTTGATCATGAAATCATCTACATTTATTGTTTATTATTAGAGATATCTAGGTCACTAACGTCGTTTTGAATTTTCGTGATAAATTCCTGTCGATAAATACTTAAACTTTATAAAATATGTAAAGAACCTTACATAGCTTTTTTCTTCTAATTTCTCTTGTTTATTTGATTCAAACACAAAAATTCGCTTTATATATAGAAGTGTCCATAAAATTGTACATTTAGTTAAGATAAGCTTCTGTCCTAGTTTAGAAAAATTTAAAAGCGTTCAGAAGGTGAGCCTTGACGGCCCACTATTTATTGTAATTCTTTTGCCGCGTAAATTTTATTCTTTCAGTCGGTTAAGAAGAAATAATAATAATTAAGGAATCAGTAAAAAAAATTTACGAGTTTTGCGAAAAATTACGAGTAAAATTGTATTATTTCTGTATTTCTCAACAATTCTCACGATACTCACTTAAAGACTTAAATAATATATTAAAGTAGGAACGTTTATAAAATGTAATTGATTGTTTAATTGCTTTTCGCAGGTTATTTGTATGGACTCGCGTAAATTTTAATAAATATTTGTAAAATATTACAATAAAATTTGTATAATAAATATAATAATATTTGTAAAATATTATTTTACAAATAACACCAATGATTTTTGTAGGTATCTATTTATTAATTATTTCTTTTAGAGGGTTGGTTGTTATTTTTGTGGATGTAAAAAGGAAAATTAATAACGTATATGAATTATATTGAATGTAAAATGTTTAATAAATAATATCATTTATGTTAATATACTGGTGACTACTTTAAATATTGATGTGATATATTAAATGTTTATATTATTATGTAAATTTTACGTGAAAATTAATAGATGTCATTTAAATTTGAAGAGATAATTTTACAAAATGTTTTGTGACACGAATGAATAATTTTAATATAGAATTTTTTATGTTTTTACAAATACTACTATGCATTAGTGACCTGAACCTCTCGGGGACACGTGAAGAGAACTGACAATTCCGAGTTTGGATTATACTTGCAATGTTTATCCTGCCTTGTAATTGACGTGAACACCACTGTCCAAACGCGGCTGTTGTTGCGGATACCACCGGACGAGAGGCAGAAAAAGTCCAATTAGAGCGAGTAGCCTCAAACCTGTGAATTATTTGGTTATAATGGGGATCAGAGAGGGAAAAATCTAAACAATCTTTTAATACGATTATACAGAGGATTGCTTTCCCGCCTATATTATGTGGTTGCTATAATGAATTTTCATGGAGATATATTTAGTTTCGTGAATCAATTCTCTTCTATCCAACTTTGAATAATGAAAAGTTTAGCAGTGTACTCTCATACTTCGGATTTAATTAGAATATTTCAATTGCTATTGCGCAAGGAACAGGTTCCTTGAAAACTATGATAATTTTAAAACAAAAATTTTTAGTTAATAGTCTGGATCAAATTCTTTACTGTTCTAAAACAATTTTCAAAGGTATCACCACCTTCGGTTGTTCTGCAAAAGGGAAAAATTATTTACCTCAAGTTTTGTTGTATTAGGTTCGGTTGTTTAGGGGGAGATGTGGCAGAAACACAACCATTTAGGACATACATTCGGTGACTTTTATTTGTATTACCTTCACTAAGAAAACATAATTGACTAATAAATGAAAAATTATTACTACCAAAACGAGCTTTCAGATGCAATTACAATGAAATGACATGTTGGATGAAATTAAATATGAAATAAAATATTAATATAAATATATTATTATTATGCTTCTCAAAATTTCATATAGCTTGATCGAAAATCTTCATATTCAGGTGTTAAATCTGTACACGTCATTGACAAAAGTAATCCTTTTCAAAATTAAGGTATTGTACCCCTTAGAGTGACTGGCTAAATTACACCTTAAAATGTTTCAATGATAGTTTGAACGACTCCCCATCTTATGGCGATGAATTTTAACGCCCTTTCGGCTCAATATTTTGTAATATTTGACTTAAAAATACTATGACCCAATATTGAGAAACTTATGGGGGCTCGTGACTTTTTTATATCCTGACCAAAGTATCGGATTAACATAGCGAAAAATGTACCGAAGCATATCAAATGTAAATAGGAATGCATTGATGTAGAGATTTTGGTACCCGACGGGGCATTTACGAGAATAATTTATCGAAAACTGTGGAAAATACTGTTTTAACGGAAATAGCAGTCGCATCACGTGACTAAAGACAACGGGAACCTTGTCGAAGAAAGGGTTAAACGACAATCTAAATTTGTCATCAAGTTCTATAATCACAAAATAATTCTCATCGTCCAACAGTAAAACTCAGAAGAGCAAATTATTAATTGATTAGAACTCCTTTCGTGAATAGTTCACCACTGGTCTTCAGTGAAAGCGGACATAATACCTTAATCAAACCTCCATCCAATGAATACCGAATGGTTGACAGAACCTTTCTTTTTGCTGAATCCAGTGTTCAGATTAATTTTCTAATTCGAGTGAAATCTTTAATGTTTTCCTCATCAAATTCGTTATTTAGTTCTCTGCAAAGTTTTTTTCCCTGACGCTGTGAATGAAGTATTGATGAGCATAAGCTGTTTTTTATAAACAACAGTGAAACAGGCGAATGCTAAAACAAAATAACATTTTAAATAATAGTTATTAAATACCGGTAGTTACCAAATGAGCAGCAAAGTATACTATTGTTAGAAAGTATATGTTGATAGTACATTAATTATTATTATTTAATGAATTATGTGACATTCCTGAATCAATATTCTTATTGAATTACTATTCCCTAACATTTTATTGATGCTTAGTGTACACACAAACACAGAATAATAGCTTGAAGACTCAGCTTTCTCGACACAGCGCCTGCTCTGGTTAATTGAAGCAGGTTTTTTGACAAGAATGAATGCAAGGAAGATCACTCCAATAAAAAATATACACCTATTGTTGAAGAAGAATTAATCTCATTGGAGCTTATAAAAAACAGGATTTCATTGTCGTGAAGAAATTCAATTGCCTCGTCAATAATATGTTCAATTAAGAAATAATTCACAGTATAAATAATGTGAATGAAAAATGAATGTTTCAATATGAAAAAATGAGCATAAAACAATTATATACGATACAATACGAATTTTTTCTCCTTCGTCTCGTGCTCGTACAAAGGCAGCCCTAAAAATATACCATAAAAAATGAATCAGATGAATATCATATTATTCGTCGGTCAAGGTCGAGCTACCGCCGCGCTATCAGACGCAGGAATTCAGAGATATTGCCTGCAAATCTTTTAGCCGGTCACTGGTGCGCCCTGGCGGCGTAAGTTTGAACTACCCTTTTGCGAGCGAGTACACACGTTATAAGATTCACCTTTGCCGACGCAAGACGACGGCCTACTGAGAATAATTTAATGTATCTTCAAGGAGGGAACGTCAATTCTGACGAACTGCGCAAGCGTGTGGCACACCTTGTACGCAAGAGGCGTCTGCCAAGTCCAAGGTGTGTTTGATATTCTACCTGCATATTCATTTCGAAACACTTAGTAACCTCTAGAAAGTTAGATACTTAGAAAAAAGTTGTATTACATTAACAGTAATTACAAGGCATAATTACTTTTCGGTTTATGAAAAAGAAAAATTTCATTTTTTTCTAAATCATTTTTAAGTGTTCAGAATATTACATTATGAGTTAACATTTCTTTAATCTGAGTTAAGTCACTTATTTTTACAAAATTTATATGAGTTTCGTGGCGAACCGTGGCGTAGTGCCTAACGCACTCGCCTTCTACTCTGGGGACNTACACATGCAAGTAGTATTCAAGGTGGTCGACGAAGCGGTGTTCGCGGCAGGTTTTCTCGGGGTTCTCCCGTTTCCCCTGCCTATCATTCCATCACAACATTCACTCATCATCATTCACCCCCATGTCATTCATGAATCACCCGCCTCGGGGAGGTGCGGCAGAAAGGGCATCCGGCACCCTAGAAATTCCCCCGCCAAATCAAAGTATGAGGCATCATATCATCCCCATCTCCGACCCCTAAGGAATAGGGAAAAGGAGCTAAGGTAAAGAAGAAGTAGATATGATAAGTATGGTTAAGATATTGACACTATTTACATCTACAATCATAATTAAATTGAATTATTAACTATCATTGTAATACTGGTAATAAATAATTGTCTACAAAAAGAGGACGAATTAATCATTCAGTTTGGTTACGATATGAGTTACACTAAAGCATTCAGAGTACAAGCAGTATTTCTCACATTTGACGTAAAACATATCAAATGTGTGAATTTGTTCCGTACTAGTTAAAATTATTATATGTATTGTCTAACAGTTCATTCTAACAGTTAGAAAGCTCACAACAGCAGTGTCATATGGCATTAGAAGTGTGTATACGTCGCCAAAAAGGAAAGGTCATTCACCAATCTCTTGCGGGAAGGAAACACAAGGTATCCGTGACTGAAAGAGACTTCTGCATGCTTTTGGGAACTCCTACCTCTTCTGGAAGCATCAGAACGAAGAATAAACGATGGAGATGGTTGTAAAAATAATCCCCACATCTTTGTGAGAATAAATATGTTCATCCAAAATGCTATTATGTACTATTTATTTTCTAATAACTGATTATTAATTTAGCAGTTAGAATAAAATTGTTAAATATTGAATATTTTGTATTAACAGAAATCATTGTGTACACATTGCTTTCACTGCGCTGCCATTCAAAATCCTTTTGCCTGCTACTGCGCCCTGTGTTTTATGAACCTTGCTTGAGCGTGCGCTGCGTCGCACCAGTTAGTTCTAAGCTAGTAACCGACCAGAGCACTGCTCATTTTACTTCATACTTATGTATTTTTTAAGTTTTATCAGTTAAATTAATATACTTTGAACTAATTTATTTATTCCCATATCACCTCTAGCATTAAGAATGTATGCTACCTTCTTTAATGTGTATACTGTTTAATTGCGGAAGATCATTTCCATGGCTGTGGTTTGTGGAAAATTTGTTGGACCGTTGAAAATATATTTTGATTTTCGAAATAGTTCACAAAATTAGAATTGGCTGTAGCAGTTAAATGGTGTCATTTTTACCTACTTTCTTGATGCAGAGAGGTCATCTATTGTATTATACATTGGGCATCATTCGCAAATCTTTTAAATATAAAACGTGCGCACTTTTTCGTGGTCCTATAATTCATAAATTGTCATGAATTTAATGAAAATTTTAAGTTACGCAATTATAAAATTTACAAGCTCTGCCTAGAACTCGTTATTTGCGTATCTTAAATTACTTGCTCATTTAAGTGAAACATTTTTTGGCAGTTTCAGCACATTAAGCACTTCTGACTGATACTACGAAATTAGCAACTCGGCGTTGTATTATACAATGTGTAAATAGTGAAAGAAAACACTTCATCAGAAAAATTTTTGAGGAGGAAGCTTTTTCTCCTTCTATCATTGTGAAATGTTTGTGGCAATTGATTCATTAAGGCAGTTCAGGTTTTTTCTTAATATTTTTTTTCATTGCGTTACATTGATTGAGATTTCATACTTTTTGCTCTACCATTTTCATAAAGTGGATGTTTAAGAAATATATATTAAAAATGAAATAACCATACCGCAATACCATAATAAATGAATAATGGAGCTTCAGAATAAGAATCTTAAATTTTGGTTATAGTTAGTCAACATCTTTCTTCACATATTCAAATTAAGTGTTAATTAATTAAAGGAATTAAATTGTGATAATAAAGTTATTGTACAGGAAATAAATTTACGTAAAACAGAAATTTTTCACGACCTAGAGAAATATTGTACGAATGTTGGAATGGAACATTTCACGGTCAGCATTCCAAAGCAATCATCAACGCAAATAACTTAAGGAAAATATTCTACTGGTGAGTGATCGATGAGTGAACTTTGACCCAGATTTTTCTCTGCGGTTTCGTTTTGAGAAATTTTAGAAACGACCCCTATCTTTGCAATGAGATGGCCGTAGCAGTGCAGGTGCATCTGAGTGAGCGGTGGATGAGAACGGAATCGAGGTGACCCTGAGCACGGCGTTCTCGCTGGGACCCTGTGAGCCGAGACACCCTTGTTGACGGGCCCTCCCTCAGGGCAGCTCCCAGCAGGGTGCGAGTGACGAGCCGGCACATGCTTCCCTCCTTGCCTTGTTCCCTCTGGGCCCCGGAACCTGTGGGATGACCTTGTTGTCTAGATGGGGGAAGAGGGTGCTTGTGAAATTACTCAATTAATATATTTGTCAGGTAACGCGGATTAAGCCAAGTTCTCATAAAAGAAAAAGATTTCTCGGAAAATTTTTCTTTACAATATATCTTTGTTAAGAATGTATTAAGATCATTAAAAATGGTATACATACTTATAATTTAGGAACAAATGTATATTTAAAACTGTTAGGACAACTAGAAATTCATCTAGAAAACCACGGTAAAACCATTTATATTCTTGATTGACTTATACAACCCCAATCCATAATATTCGAGTAAAAGTTGATTCCTAAGAAAAGTCTACTACTGAGTAGGAAAACTTAACAGGAAAATCACATTTTGACTAAAGTAGCGTTCTGTTCCCTTATGCATGAAGCAGCCAAAGATTACTACATGATGGAGAATGAAATGTGATTGATGGTCCAGATAACATAAATTAATCTTAATTTTCATTAACATTTGTTAGACACATTGTATTTTGATACTCCGTTTGAATAAAAGAATACCACCATTCTATTATGTTTTAATTATTCAAGTCAATACTTGTAATACGTTCTCTTTCTAAAAGAAGAAGCGATTTATGTGTTATCACCATTAAGAATAAAAATTCTGAAACAAAAATTTGTGACATATTTCTCTTTCATGAATTGTGTTAAGTGTTTAATAGTTTAAAACTGATGCAGCAACACTATTATATACAACAGAAACAAAAGCACAAACTACTGTTGTTCTCTGAAGAAGTATTTTTTCTCATCTAATCTCAACTGTTTACTTAAATTAAAGTAAAATGGAAGAACTTAATTAAACATTGGATTACACTCATAAAACCATTTTACTCAATCAAATCATTTTTTGAAAAGTACTAAGACCGGAGACATTAAAGTAGTAATTTAAAAGAGCTATTACGAAATTTTTGTCATAGTATATGTTAGAAAATCAGTTAACTAGATATAGAAGCTATCTTTTATTTTAACTTTGTAATATCTTATTGAATTATATCAAAAGTAAAAGTAAGTTCCATTTACAATCTATTTCAATTTCCATTTGCAGAGCACTATGATCTTACTATGGAATCAGTTTTACTGTTTGATTATGTCTTAAAAAGAAAATTCCATAACATACTCCGTATGTGTTAACAACGACATTTGCATTATATTGGCCATATCCTCACTTAAAATTATAGCTACAGCGAGTCCCCAATTATAAATGTTTATTGTAATATCACCGTCACGTCAGCATTTGTATTAAGCGCACATGACTGAATACAAATCCCCATACTCTCCTTGCCTCCCGGTAATCGGGTTGGGGGTTTTATACGAACAAATACTCCAGAGAGCGTGAAAATTTTGCACCAATTTGTCTTTTCCCTCTAATTAACGCATATGTAACTTCAATATCAAATCGCACTTAGGAGCTATAGACTATGAAATAGGATATACGTCAATGCACGTACAAGATACTTGATAAATGATGCAAAGTGATAAAACAAACAAGTTCCGATACATGCGATATTGAGAGTCATTTGTCACGAGGAAATATGTATCTGCTTTTTTTTGTTTTGTGTAATTAAAAAATCATTGAGAAACAGATCATTAATTTTTACTGTTGCATTTCCAATTTTAATATAAAACTATTCAATTGTGTATTTTTACTACCGTACCTTATAATTTGTATTGAAAGTTTTATTGGATCTGTTGTTTTTTTTCAACCGATATTCCACAAGACTTACAGGTCACAAATTTGCGGAAACACAGTTATAGCTTTATTGCGTTATCGTAGTTTTCTAACGTTAACAGTCTATGTAATCTGTTTTACATAATTCTTCATAAATCCACACACAAATATTTTTACCATTAAATATGTATTTAAAGAAGAGCATATTTTCCTTAATTTTTAGCAAGTACTAGGATTATATTTTGGCATTTTTGTAATAATGAAACGTTTTATTGGAGTTATCCTATCGCAAGAATATATATGGCAATCAGGAAACATAAATAAGTAAATGTCCCAGAAAGTTCGTATCCCTTTTCTGCTGAGAATTTCCGCTTGTTTCATCTTTCACATTTTCTTGTCTGAGATCGCAGTATTTAAAAATATAGACACATTTGGTAGACAGTATATGACACATTTGGTAGACAGTATATGACACATTTGGTAATGCTGCGAATATGCGACCATTCTACGTACATGAGTTACTAAATGCTGTATTGTGTATTATCATATCTTTTTCATATTCAGTTTACAGATGATGCGAAATTTAAAACGGAATGAAGCTTACTTACAATGAGCTGATGAGGAAAGTAGTACTTGATATTTTATGCATGTAAATAAGATAGTCTTTTTTTAAAATACAAATAAACGTTAATATTGTCGATCCGAATGCGGGTTGTTTTCAATTTTCCGTGCGATTTAATCACATAGATTTAGCTAGTAGTATATAAAAGATGATCCATTCCCGACCAGGAACCAAGATACCATTTTCCATAGGAACTGATCAAAGGGTCTACATTTAGACAATCCAGAAGCAGAATTGAATAATTTGATTTAAACACTTTCTTTGATATTCATATACTTTAATTGTAATCTTTAAATTAAATTTTTGTCATTTCTCCTTCATGTTTGTTTGAATACTCCATTGATTATTAATATTGTTTTTTTTATTATTTTGTAGTATATAAGTTATATTTGTGTACTATCTATTTTGAATAGTTAATTTATCAATTTATGTCAGGACATGATGTTGGTTCGACTGGTCGTGGTATCATTCACGTCAATCACTTTTTTTTCTTTATTCTCTCAAAATTCCTCTTTTATTTTGTTTATTATCCTCACCCTATCCCTTCTTCCGCCTTTCCTCCTCCTCTTTCTCTCTCAGATGCAATCAAGGTAATTCGATCTCTGACGTGCATTGCATGAAGCTCAGTAGTTAAAGTCGTACCCGTGACCGCGTCGTACATATTCTAAGGCTGGATAGAAACTCGCGGCCAGCACGCAAGTCCGTCCCAGCGGCAAAGCAGTGCAGGTGAGACTGTACCGAAGAAAACTGAAACAGGAGAAATTTTCCTTGCTATAGAAAGTAAAAGTTATACTTATTTCTCAATAAAATATATTCTGATGATCGTAATTGCTGTATTTGACAGACATATCTCGGAAATGTTATGGTGGTTTAAACTTACTATCTTTTCTGAAGTATGGATGTGTGTTCTCAAAATATTGACTGTTTCAATATCATAACGCACTCTTTTAAACAAGTATATTTGGTATCCGTGGAACACAGTTTCCATTGAAAAGAGCTAAATGGTTTTCGGTCATTAGCATATTACATAATATACCATATAAACTCTTCTCTTTTGATTTACTTATTTCCGTTTTCTTACACCTTTCATTCAGGTAAATATATGATTTTTTTTGTTTTTTGGGCGGAGTAAAAGTCATAAAATATTCATTTATTATCATTATAGAATTAGCGCAAAGCGATGATATTAACATCTGGATATTTAATACCGTCTTTCCAGCTACAAGAGACACGGCTGTATATTACCACAAAATCTTTTCTAAAGAGATTCTGAGTGAATGAATGTAACTATCGTCGTGGAAACAAAAGTGATATATTCTCTCCTCTCACATAGATTGGATGGAAGTTGTCGCTTAACCCCGCATCTCGTCTCTCACACAGATGGTCTCCCATCAACCCGCGGAGCAAGTGACACATCTGTCACTAGGAGCGCTGCATGAAGGATTGGAGGGAAGACGAAACACACGAACAGCTTCAGTGAAGACTATGATGGTGATGAATCTGTTGGTGATGCTAGTTGTGATGCTGATGGGGAGAACTGTGTTGGCTATCCTTCTGTTATTGTCGCTGGTGAAAGAAAAGTTGGAAGGTGTTACAGGGTTGAAGACGAAGATACCTGCACAGTGAAGTCAACACTTATGTCTGCTCTAATGCTTTTTTGTTATCTTCAATTCTGCCTAAATTATTATTACATTAGATGTAATAGAATGTTGTAAACTATCAATTTGGAGTATTCTCCAAAGAAAGTGATGGCAATAATTTAAGAATAGAAATAACCTTTAGTAGTTGAGAATGACTCACAAAAAGAATTGTTTTTAATTTCTGCTTTATGATTTATTTGTGCATAACTATGAGTAGCTAAATTATGAACTCAATATGAGCACATTATGCAAACATTTGAGTAACTTAATATCATTCGGTACGATATTATTGAAAAATCATTGATGCTCACACAGTTCACACATTTTGGATCTCTTCTTGGACAAGATTGATGAAGTATATAGAAAATTCACTTCATCAATATTGTCCAAGAAGAGATCCAAAATGTGTGAACTGTGTGAGCATCAATGATTTTTCAATAATATTGAATCCAAGTCAGTTACTCAAATTTTCTTGGTTACGATTTCTATATTGTAGTTCTTGATACGATTGAAGCGCAGCAACGCACATCTTTTTTTTTGTGGGGGGTGGCGGGTAGAGAGGGAAAGAAGTGGAAATGTAGTTATGTACACTTAGAGCCTGTAATGTCCCATGTAGTGTGAGACTCTCCAGCATGATACGCACACTAAAACCACTAAACATCGTCTCTCCCAGTCGGTGTGGATTTCTCCCGGGACCGCTTTTGCATTACTTCAGGAGGACCGACTGTTACTTGTCGTTCATTTCATGTCCTTAACCTGTAGCTCTTCTTTCAGGAATGTGTCAATGTTTTACCATTTGCTTTCTTTGACTATCACAACTCCATTTTCGTGTCTTCTTGTCTTGAGTTCTTTCTCTACATTTTCCTTACTGCGCATCTATCTGCTACATTCGAAGAAGGAGTGGTGATCAACATGTATCTAAGGAAAGATAAAGGCAACACACTAAGTATTCAACAATGTAGACGGAGATAGGGAAGGTATTATCAGTGACGGGGATGCTCCGTTGTTGCAGAAGGTGACGGCGCACTGGTGGAAAGTGAATGCGNGTATAAGAGACAGCTCCACGCGCGTCGTGCGGCCAAGAGGCAGCGGATGCGAATGATTGAAACACACGTGCGATCAATGGACACGTGCACACGGTGCAAAGGCGACCTTCCCACCCACACCCTAGGAACGAAACTGTTTTGATATTTCTTGGGTGTTATGTTATGAAACAAGTGAACCATCTATGAATCACATAACTCTTTGTGCACAATGAGTAACATATCTCAATTGTTGGACTTCTGCGGAAAATTTCTTCCAACCTCATAGGTCTATTCAAATTTTTTGAGTTTAAAAAAATAGATGAAATCATTGGAAATAATATACATGTCTTTATTAACTACAAGCTATTTTATAAATTATATTTGTAATCCACAAATCTGTACTCCTCGCCAGAACCATGTACACTACTGATAACATAAAAGGGCCCATTTATTTTTCTAAGTCCCACGCTCTGACCAGTTTTGGATCTGTTAGGTTTGCAACGCCTCCTTCCTCTTGCTTTCCTTCGACAGGGAAGTTTCATTCGACCAATCGTAGGTCAATTTGAAACGGCGCCTATATTTGGAAGACATCGTGCGGCGGGTAAATCGTAACGAGATAAAATGTTTAATTACACCGCTATTAAAGAAATATTTTGTATTTTTTATTATACACATTTTGGACTTCTATAACAAAAATATTCTGTATATTCTTGTCTTCAATAAACTTTACCATTCTCTATATTTAAACGACATCTCGAGATTCGTTGTCTCGAGAGGTCTTCACAGGCAATGTAAACGATATTAGAGTTTCTGTAAAAAACGTTTGCGTAATACCGTGATAAAATATANAACAAAATATCAGCGTAAATCACCATGACCAGACTATCTTTATTGTAGACACAATAAACATTCTTTGAGCGTTTAAAATGACTTTTAACAGCAAATTCAGAAAGTACATGTGACAAATGACAGAAAAGTTTCAATTGTCTATCTACTTGTAGGTGACACACTTTTCAGTTCTTTAACAATTCGTGATTTTCGTATGGGAAGTTAAATAGATATTTTTGAAATATTTGTTTTTCAAATTATCACCCTTTTGATTTTTAGTAATGGTTTTTTTATTACTAAATATATATTCTGTCTCTTATACACATCTCGTCAACATCGAGGTCATTAGAGCCTATTTTATGTTATCAGTAGTGTGCAAAAAAGATCTCCGTAATACTACGTAATATTCACGACATCGATAAATACGAGATTAAGCTGACGTCACTCGATCGATCGATCGACTTCGCAGCCCGGAGCACACAAAGCGACGGGATTTGAACAAGGCTTTTCATTCATTCGTTCATACAACCTCGCCTAGAGAGGCAACTCCACTTCGCCTTAGTACTATCATCATTCGGCAAGCAAGCCGACCTTTTCTCTCCTTCAGCCTGCACCAGGACCCAGGTGAAGGCATTATTATCTACTTATATTTTCTTCAATCCAATTCAATCGACGTCAATTAAAAGTCATTCAACTCGCCTTCAACTACGTCATCCCAGGTGAATTTCAAGAAACCTCATCTCGTCAATGTATCACGGGAATTCAGTTTTGTATTTTCATTCTTTTTCTCCATTCTCACAGTGCATGTTATATTAAATTGTTTTGTTGGCAATCAGTGCTAATTCACACCTCATTCACCTTTCCCCATTTTCTAATTGATTTAAACATATGGTTCTTCGAACCTCATCAACTTTCTGCAGGTACTTTAGCAAAAAAAGTGTCTGCACAGAAACCTACGTCACTTTTGTAACTACTATGCTTTTATCCTACATCATAGTGCTTTTCAAACTGCAATCAGTGATTCGTTTAAGTAATGATCGAGGTTTGTTTGACTTTTTAAGAAACATGTATTTAACCTTATTTTCACATATACCTCCGACGAAAATATTCCATTCAAGTATACATAAGTTGAAGTACCAATAGTCAATTATATAAATTAAAACTTTCCAATCAAATATCATTCTTGAGTAGATATTATCCATTGATTGTATTTACAAGTTTCAAATCTAAATACATCCTAAGAATGAGTATGAGGTAAAATATAATTTGATAAATCCTAATTTGAAAATTTTAGTTTTTTTACTAACTCTCAAAAAAAACATAGGAATTTTTGAAATTGATGCGGGAACTACTCGACTCAAACCTTTAACAAATTACAATATATATCAATTATCTATCACAAAAACATGTTTAAAATATTGTTTGGAGCAGTCTTAAAAATTGGAAGAATCCTGTGTACATTATGAGTTATTTTATGAAATATATCGTTATTGTGGTCTGTATAACATTCCAATTATTGTTTTACTATTGATAGAAATTTGCGAAAATATAATATTTATGATCAAAGGTCATTTCTTCTATTCGAGTCATTTAACTATGCGTCAGGTTTCGGAGAATAAGGCATTTTACAAAATATTCGTGTTACGTCGAATGAAAATGGGAGACGGGACCGGGGTTCGAACCCGGGACCTTGAGCTCAGCGCGCTCATGCGCCTATTCTAAATATTCGTGTTTCTTGGAATACATTCAATTCCTCGTGTTTCTCTCTTTACACCACTTGACTGAGTTATATATGTTTTATTAGCACCAGCAATATTAATAATTTACAAATATTTATTGCCTTTTTCACAGTGGTTTTCTTCTTTCCATTGCTAAAAATTGTATCTGAGAGTATTCTTTCCATTGAGAGAGTACACACAATCGTCATTACAAAACTATAAATTGACAGTATTTACGATCGCTAGTGTTTCTAGAAATTAATATACATCCGATGTTCAAAAGCTTTGCTTCTTAGAAATGATTCAATCAAGTCTATTTCCTTCCAATTTAAAAAGGGCTGCAACATTAATAACATTTACTTTAAGATAGCTTTCAGGAAACCATTTCACCGTTGTATTTTTGTAACAGAATTTTGGTCCCAACATATTTCGTAATTGTTCTTTAGAGAAATTGCTTTGTTGCAGTATACTTTGTTTACAAAAATTTCTTGAAGTTACGTTATTAATAGGAAATATTAATATATGGTTTTCAATATATTTCATAAAATTGGAAAATAGGTCAATAAAAATTTGTACATTATATATTGTTTATGGAATAGCAATAAACGATATATTTGTTATTCTTGAAAGTTCTTTTGTTCTTTTGGAATAAATGAAGTGTTCGATATATATTCAGAGAATTAGTATAATTTTTTTAATAAAAACGAAACAAAACAAAACAATAATGTTACAAACAACAATACGTGTAAATTTGCGTAAATGTGTTATCTAAATGCAGTTTTTGGCAACTGGGAATTATACAATTGTTATCTTAAAAAATAACATATAGTATTCGTAATATTTGTTCGAAATGAATTGAGATAAAATATTCTCAATATATATTTTATTGCTTCAGAAACACTAATATCTTATATGCAATTTTTTTAAGTTGTTGAATATTATTTTTAACAATTATTTTTCTAATAAAACATAATACATAGATAAGTAATTTCTGACAAACGTTCTTCCAATTCTCCAGTGAAGTTCCATGCTAATAAAAAACCTCTTATCTTTCTTCCTCTATCGACGAATCGATCATCGATGTCACCGTCTCTCATTCGCCACTAAATGCACGCCACCGCAGTTTATTACTGACGACAGCTCGCAACCCTTCCTCGCCGTCAAAGCGCCTTCCTCCACGCCCCATCACCTTCACGTGTGCCCCACTCCGTTACTATAAGCAACACCTGCTCCGTCTCAGGACGATAGCCTCGCCGATGTGACGACACTTGACGCGGCTTGCGGCTTGTCCTCGACGCATTTGCGATCGTCAGGGGACGCTGTATTCAACCCGTCGAACACAGGAGTGGAGATCAAGTAGACGCACGCGAGTATATTCGTCTCATGACAAATAAAACAATATTCTTTTGATTTGAACTGAATAGTTTATTATATTATATTTTTTATTCATGCACATTTTAATGTTAATGAATACTAATAAATTTTGGCTTCATCAGAGAAGTGGTAGCTTCGTTGCTTTCTTCAGTATTGACCGGGATAAAAAGGGTGTTCCCCAGCAATCGCTCTTCTTTGGTGAGTATTAGTGTCGGATTTTTGTCCAAACTCCCGAAAAGTTGTCTCTGCCTTGCACTACCTGAAAATCCTACATCTCTTCAATTCCTTCATTGGAACAATTGTGTGTTAATAGTCTGTGGAATCAAAGCTCTTTCATGCAAATGAGAGACATTTATAAATAGTTTATCTTCCACGGATTGTTTACTCAAATCTCATAGGTCAATTCAAATATTTCGCAAATTTTTAGGGCATATTTCTAGCATTATTGGTGCATATTTCATGTTTTTAAGTGCATATCCAAACTCTAGTTACATGATATTAAAATATTAGATGCATGACTAAGTAGACTGCATTATTCCGTTACATCTATAGCACAACACCTATACAAGGGTACTCTGGAATTTATTACAGTAGGGAAATGCAACATTAATCTGTAAATTCTATTGTAATTCAGTATCTCATAATTGAAATACAACTAATGAAGTTCTAGGCGAGAAGTATTTTCGATCACTCACATTACATGAAGTTAAGTGAAGATTGGGTATTGTGAGTTAATATATCTCTTGAAAATAAACTAATGTTTAAGTGAGCAGAATTATTTTTGTCATAAAATAAACTATAAACTATTTAATATTATCTAGTTTAGCATGAAGATATACTTCATAGAGAATTTTAGAAACATTTTAAATGCTTGTGTATGCCATTTTCTCTGAGTTTTCAACAATTTGTTATTTATAGGTTGATTTGTGAATAAAGTAATGTAGTTGCAATTTTAGGCACTTCTCATTTATAAAAATCTACATGAGAAAACATAATTGAAATTAATTTATCAATTACATATCGAAACAGGTATTATTATGGTTACGAATTACAATCATTATTATGAATATAATCATTTACGACATAACCTCAAAGAAAATTACAATAATAAATACTGATGTTCGACCAAATTTTTTTTTTTTTTGGTGGGGCTTTAGGGCTCGTCAACATCGAAGGTCATTAGAGCGCATTCGACCAAATTAAGCAGACCACAATTTATTATTGTTAACACGTCACAAGTAGATATAAAATTTAAAAAATGCATGCAACAAGTCAACATATTAAACCATTATTTAAAACAACTTAATTGTTGACTTGTTGCGTGTTTTAAAAGTTGTATATCTACTTGTGACATGAGTTAACAATAATAAATTGTGGTCTGCTTAATTTGGTAGATCATAAGTATTTATTAATTATTAACTTGCAGACGAAAATGGAGACCTTATAAAATTAGATTAAATTATTTACTCAAACAATGCAAAATGAAATTAAATCATTGGCCAAACTATGCATTGATGAAATTTATCTATCGTCAGTTGAAAAAATGCTGAGTAAAGAGACGAGAACAGCGGTGGTTAGGGATCTCAGCACTTCAGGGTTGGAAGTCAGAAGTTCCTGCAAGAGACGCATGGGTGCGCTCGGCCATCTGGGGCGTCGTGAGGGTGGCGAGCCAACAAGTAGTTTTCGAAACATCGCATGGCGCGTCGCCAGATGGGCGTTCGTTGGACGTCGCTTCGCACCCTTCTCATTTTGTTTCCAAGTCTCGCATTCTCTTCTCTGCAAAACCTTTTATGTCTCTTCAGTTTTTCATTCGGCTTTGAACGCAGTTTCTCTTTGAGAAAATTCTCATATTCATTTGTGCATGTCCCACTATTGTTTGAAAGTTTCGTATTATCCTGTATTCACTTCCTGATAAAAAATATAAAAATATATCGTGAGATAACTAAAACAAATAGTTTAATTTCACAATTTTTCTTAAACTCCGTTTGGTATCATTTATTCAGAGAACTTCGAGACATTGAACTAAATTATATAAGGTATTTTTAAAAATTTTATTTCGCAAATAAGATATGTAATTGAACCAAAATTTGTAGGTACTATATTAATTATGAAATTGATGAATACGTCTAGTATGCTTTCAGAATAAATAGATTAAATCATAATTAATCAAATATCACTCACGTCTCGCAAGAGAATTGTTCTCTTTTTGCCCTCAAAATCAACCTCAAACGCGGGACATTTTTGACAATAAAATGTCATTTATCCATTCTTGAATTCTTTAATATAGCAAAGTGTTTCTTTGATCCGAGATCGATTGTTCCCCCTTGCGTATTCTCTCCATTATTTCCTTTTCCTGTAAGTTGAGCATTCTCTCCCCTTTGGTTATCGAACCTGGGAGCATCGATCGCTCCGTTATTTTTCCCATCACTCTCCTTCTGGTCGCTCCATCATCCTCGATGAATAC
The DNA here is from genome assembly GCA_002313205.1 of Laupala kohalensis. NCBI lineage: Eukaryota > Metazoa > Arthropoda > Insecta > Orthoptera > Trigonidiidae > Laupala > Laupala kohalensis. The sequence goes on along the minus strand of NNCF01128162.1, from coordinate 291,046 downwards.
GCCTCTGGATCCCCTTCCATTTCTCACTCGTCGCCTTTTCCCTCCTCCTCCATCGCTGTCTGCGTTGCGTTGCGTTGCGTTACGTCGCTGCTTGCGTAAGCTCCTCAGCCGCTGCCGCTCTCACTCCCGCCGCTCCTTCACGCTTTCTCCACGTCTCCTTCCACGACTCTTGATCCGCGTCTCTCTCCGTCGAGGCGACGGACGTGCCCCTTGCGCCTGTCAACGTCACCTTTTGGTCCGTCGCTCAAATTCCGGATTTGCCAAAATTATGCTCCATTAGCTTAGCTGTGTATATTTTTTTCTGTCCATTACATCTCTCATAAGATATTTTTAGTTTTGTGCAAAACCATTTTCATAGTTTTTCAGTTTAAGTTAATAGTACGTCCCCATTGAACGCAACAAAGAGTATTTTTTACCGCAGTTTTGAATTCGATATGCTCCGTTTTCTGCATCTAATTTTTCTCACGACTTTGTAAAAAAAATCCTCTTTTTACAGTTGTTCAACTAATAAAGCAATTTGCTTGGTATACTTGCGCTTGAATTTCACGTTTCAAGGAGAAATATATTTCAGAATAAGTGGTTCTGTCTGTGGATCATATCTGTTACATTTAAATTGAACATGAATGAATGTTGCTACTCCTGTTTCGATCATCTATGACTCAGTACTTAAAAAAGAAAGTTAAAAAATTGCAAGCTGTTTAATTATTTGGGAGACACCCTATCATTGTCACTCCGCAACACAATTTCTCTTTGGCTACCAGTATTCATAAATTTTACTTTCTTATTTTTATTTGTGTTCTTCAACGTAGTAGTAGGTTATTTATTCCTTTCAGGATGTCAAAATATCAATTGATTCAAATTGCAGAAGTTCTATTGATATTCTGTCTGTTATGGGGATGAGTATTTACATAAATGAAACATTCGCTACTCCTGTACATAATATTTTCTCCGGAGCACGAGTAAGTTTTCAAACAAATATTCTTCTAGTGTCCAGAATTGGGATGGTCTATTCTGTTATTTCTTTGTATGGATTTTTTTTTCTCCACATAGAATGTTCGGGACTCTTAGTAAAATACAGTAAAACAGAATAATAATTTCACCGTATAAAATTAACCATGTCGTCTGAAAAGCGCTTCTACACGGATTGTTGAATTTAATGTTACAATCAACACAGATCCTTTCCAATCCATATTCCCTTTTCGACTTATCACTTATCCGTCCACCTTGTCCTCATTTTCTCTCATGCGAAGAGCCCTCAACCAAACTCTGCGCCCCATACTTCATCCGCCGCTCGAATTCGCGCTCTCCGTGGGGTCGGAGGGGGTGAGTGGGGGAGGAGGTCGGGTGGCAAACGCTTTCCGCCCGGTCCGTGTCACGGAAGCTGGCTTTTTCCGCTCACCGCTCGAATTTCAGATGATTAATGAAGCGCGGCGTGAATATATCCGGCTCCTTTTTTAGGTTCAATAGCGTCGAGTCTCTTATAAAGAAAACAACTCCAAACTTTTTTTTCTCAGAGAATTCAATGTCTAAACAACCTGTTTCTTTTGCGGTGGCAGAGTTTTATTGAATAATTTTCTGCTTATGAACATTTTTCTTTCCGAATATTAATCTTAAGAGTATGTTTAAGATTTTGTAACTCAAGTTTCTCTCCAGATCAATATAATTTATGAAGTGTACTTTTTTTCTATCGTATTAATCTTGTCATGCAAAATTAGTCGCTAACAATAATGTTGATTAACTTTTCCTCTATATTCGTCTCTTACTGTATAATTTTAGGTTACTAATAATTAAATTCGTAGTATATTGATCATTGCATGTTTCACTTCCAAAGATACATATTATGAATATAAAATGTTATAAAGCAAAAAACGGCCTCTTATTTGTGATAAGTGATACTTATCCTTCCCCATAGAATGAGAAACTATCAGTACTTTCGAATTGGTTTTACAGGAGACGTATAGAAAGTATGTAGTTTGGTAAATTGTTACTGGTAACCGTTGGCAACTTTTATAATTGGTTGCTTACGTGGGGAGTAGCACCTAATACCAAGTATATGTTTTACGTCTAAACATCACTCACGAAGAGGATGGTTAATTTATTTACTTTACTTTCTCAATGAAAAGGGAAGAATTAACATATGAGTTTTTCCGTGTGCGCGGTTCATANTCACTCACGAAGAGGATGGTTAATTTATTTACTTTACTTTATCAATGAAAAGGGAAGAATTAACATATGAGTTTTTCCGTGTGCGCGGTTCATAGACCATTTCGGATTTTATAGTGAAATGTAAATGAAGACGTATGTGTATACGAAAGCACGTAATTTCCTTTGACCATTTCGTGAAGTTTTAGGTTTGAATAGTCATTTTTATCATGATAAAAATTTGCTTACATTTGCAAAAATTAAGTGAATAATATAAATTTCGAAATTAGACATACATTCTTAACAACTATTTATAATTGTGATTCAAAAACTTTGTGAGTACGTACCCCTCTGTTATGCTTCTAATTCACAGAAGTACGGAAATTCTCATTCATATTAAGTTAATAATTATCCGTCCGGGCATATCTCCTCGCCACAGTTCATTCTCCCCACTGCCACCAGAGCCCGTCACTGACGCGCGGCGGGCAAATGCAAACAACGCACATGAACGACTCCCCCGGGGGGAGTAGGCCTCTCCTAAATGATTCATCCAACGATAACGCGACTCCACCGAGCGCCGCGCAGAGACCTCATAACTATGACGGATAGTTCACTCGCGTTACGTTATCAGGTCATCGAGGGCCGCTGTCACCCGAAATTCCTTTTCTTGATGTTTTTGCTCTTTTCCCGACCATAGAACTCGACGCAAAACGAATGCGTACGGAACCAGCTCGTTCTGCGATCCCTCACCCGGCCCCTCCTCCTGTTTCGGATTTAGTCAACATCACATGAGCGTGTTCGGCTCCATTAGGACTAATGTTTCGCCCGTTGATCGCGTGTGTTGTGGTTACATAAGATGAAAAATTGAACCGCGTCACGTATATTCCTGTGAAACAGTCTTCAGTTTTGCTTTTAACCCCGTATTTTAATATGTCTTTAGTCGCATGACATTTCCTGGCCAGTGGTTTAGCGTACTAAGTACCGTTATTACACCAAATCGTGTCTCTCCACTTCTTCATCTCTTTTCTGCGCGTTTCGCCCTTTATGTCTCTGTGTGTGTACACTTCTGAAGGCATAAAGATAAGCGTTTAGAAGCGAGTAACCTGTGTTTTGTGTTTGCGCCGTTCGCATTACGGCGATTAGATTAATGGAATTCCTAGTGGGCTGGGATCAGGGTGGCCATGATAATGTTGACGGTTGGCTCCCAAACATGGCGCCCGAACACATTATGTGTTCCGGATCTCTGTAATCCCGTGCATCACGTAGTATGTTGTGTTTACTACTGGAAGTCTTCTCTATGGATGGCGTGCCATTACTGCGCGAATTTCCAGTTATGACTTGTCAGAATGAAATATCGTGTCCTATAGTCGTCCAAATTCAGCCTAAGCTGTTGATGCTGAATACGAAAAGAGACTGTTCCAGTTTTATATCGCAAATACCTGCGAAGACATGGAATGTTCCTTCCTTATAACAGTCTTTTAAGATAATAAAATGAGTGGGAGATTATACTTTAGCACGGAACATTTCATGACGTTTTTTATATTTTTAATGCAGTTTATTTTGGCTTCGCGTACTTTTTTAATTTTTCTCGTCATTATTCAAAGTTCTGCAAGAAACACGTGAACATTCATGTTCAATGCATTATCGTGTTAATAAATGAATTCAAAACAGTTTGCATGCTGAGGTCCTTCCTGAATATTCCAAGGAAGATTTAATAGCACTTTATTTTTATGTTCTGATTACATCAGGGGGACCTTTATTGTAGAAAATAATTACCAATTTTTTATCCACGAACCAGGATACTTAACCTATAAAATTAAATCTGAGGTTACATTCTTGGTTGTATGAATGAATTAATCATTAAAATAAACTATATCTAAAGCAAATATACCAAACTATTTTATTTATAACTTAAGAGTATTTATTATTTATTTCCAGATATTTTTACATATATATTACAATTACAATTAGTAGAGAGAAGTCATTAAATTTCCTATATTGGATTACTGAAGAAAAAAGAATTTACTTTGATTTTTAAAAAATATTACTGCATTGTGAGAAAATGTTTATTAGTACTACGCGTATGAGGCACGTTTTATTGTATTCGTTAAAGGTTTAGCAGGGTATTCTTTGAAACTAATCTAACACATTGACAGGTTTTGAAGTGCTTCGTAAAAATATACATACTTATTGTTCATTTACATATTTATTATTCATATTAACTGTTTTCAACCTTTGGCGCACAGATGTATGAGATCACACCAATTTGTGTGAAGCACATTAATAATACTTTGCTTTATTTCCTTTTTGTGTTGTGTTTCTATCATGTTGTTCTTTCTTTTCATCGCTCTTCGTAATGTTTCTGGTATTCGGTCCTTGACGCATCTGATACTCATGATGTATGTTTGGTACGTACACTTCTTTAATAGCGCTTCAAAACATCCAACAAATTGTGAAAAGGAATACATTTTTTAAAGATAATTTTATGCACTTATGGTGATTCTCAAATGCTCAGTGTGTTCTAAAATCAAATGAAAATAATTCAGAGAGTCTTTCATGTACGAACACGGAAACTCGATATTGAACTTTCTACTGTTGTGTGTGAATGCCAATACAGCAATCAGTTCTTACAGTTGATACATATTGTTCTACCCTTAGACATTTATCAAATGACGCAAGACGGTGCCGGTTTTCGTGAAATATGATGCATAATTTGACAGAGTATATAAAAAATGAAGGCGACATAGGGAATACTTTGATTTTTGTGGTTTTCAACTTTCATATGTGCACAAATTATATGAAAACACTCATACTTTATTCTTTATTTGTATATCCTCAGAAAATTTTACCTCCCTCAGCAAAAAATAGTGTGTAACGATTCTTTTGACTATCTCCAAATAATAATATACATTTGCTTATCACTGAGATTCAAATAAAAGTAAATGTCTTATATTGATGTAATAAATTAAATCTAGATAGAGGAATAATATCATCGATTCCATGATTTTGATTCAATATTATGAGGATAAATTTTCATGTTTAAAGGGATACCTACACAAGGAATGGAAAACGAAAGGTCAAATTCAATTATCCATAAAAGAACGTCTAACTATTTATGATTATCTAAACTTTGGGAGACCAAACCCTTTTAACCCGTTTATATACTGGCAGCACTTTTTCTGTATGTTATACCGTTTTTTCTTATTGTTCTCCCTCATTCTTCAATCATCATATTATCTCCTCGTATGTGGCAACCCTTTCTATTCATCCCTGTTTTATCACCTCTCTCAGCCCTTGACCCGCAATCGTGAATTATAGCCCCGTGAGTGCATTACGCGCCAATCTGTTGGGGTCCGCGCCGAACTCTCTCTCTGTTGACACGCTGTATTTACCTTGCCGTCGGCGCGCACCTGCAATCATGAGTGCGTCCCCATCCCCCAGACTCACGACCCTTTCACTTCCCCCCTCCCCCGAACCCAGTACTTTTTTTTCCTACGCATTCTCCGGTCTATTGTGAGTTTGATGCTCACCGCTGTGGTTAGAGCTGCTCAGTGGTACTGGTCTTTCGGTTACGTTATGGAATAGGAGGGAACATGCAGATTTAGGGAGTCAGCCTGCGCCCGACCAGTGCCGTTTGAAACAGCGATGATAACGGGCCGTGTGGCAGTGTTGTCTGTGAGGGCTATAACGATGATGTTAGTCATTTCAGTCACTCTCTACCTCTGTTTTCACTCACTTCCATCCATTGCTACACACTCGTGTTTGCAAGCAATGATTCGCGTTATTAACGTACTTGCCCAAAATGACTAAAACCAGTTAATTCCCAACTAGTTGTTGTGGAATGTTCCAGAGGACCTCCCTATGTTGCGCTGAGAACGCACCTATTGGATTTTGGGGGTACTACCGACCACTGCTGGCGACTGCTGCTGAAAATGCTTTTCGCGCAGGGATCTCGCTTTACATGCATCGTTTGTTCGGTGCATTACGTCATGGATATCCACTTTAAAGCGACGAGCGACGCTCGTTGTGGTTCTAGCCGTTGCTCACTATGCTTAAACCCACACTTTTCCACCTCTCCTATTTATAACCTTTTATACTCTTTCCCGTCTATTCATTCCCTCACTCTGTAGGAGTCGATACCCATAAGTATTATAGGAAGTTGTGACATAAACACAATCACCATGGGTCCCACAAACGACGCAGTCTTCATCATTTTGTGGTAACCCACCATATATCTTGCTTCTTTCTGCTACTATATTTATCCAGAACACGACGAATGATTACTATTAATGCATGTAACATTTATTTTCTTAAAACGTCTTTGTATGTTTTTACTGATATTTGAATTCCTCTTCAACTTATTTGAATTATTTCTGGAAATATTGTATCAAATCGTTAAGACGTTCTTGACCTGTATAATATTTTTATTGAATGAATGAATGAATGTATGCAAAAAAAGTTTAAATAATTCAAAATTGTATGATAATAAATGTAATAAATTAAAGTTTGATTTCTAGGGTTTGTTTCTGATTAATTTTCAGCAGAAGCGCTCGAAGCAAATCAGCGTCTGTTGCTATAATTTTTCGTGAACTCTATTCTCAGAGAGCACTTCGTAACAGAGGGCATACGATGAATTCACAAAAGGGTTCAAGAAAAAGAATACGAAAAATAGATGAAAATCCGTTCGCCGTGGCTATGCAAAACGCTGACTACGAAGTGACTTGATTAATGTATTCCTCAAGAAAGCTAGCCAGATACCTGGTTCGTGCGTCTGGTTTTTCTCAAGTCTTATCTTTATTTTTTTCTTTTGCCTTGAGTCTCTTTCTTCTTTTGATTCCAGCACCACTCCCCTGGAGAGCGTCTTAAAATCTGCATATTCAAATTAAATGGTTGCTTTTGTTAATTGAATTTCGCAATTTTGGGTTGTATTTTTAACCTCTTTATCGAAAGAGAAGATTCTGATAACGATTAAAATAAATATATTTTTAAGGAGATTCATTATTTTATTTTAGTAATTTTAATTGCTAAAAACAATAGAGCACATTTTTTTTAAAACATATGAATAATTACTGTATTTGAATGTGTATGTACAAATTTACAAAATATTTCAATCATATTCTAAATACACAAAAAATATTTAATTTAAATTGTCCTCGTTAGTGAAAAGAAATAATTGTATTTTTATAATTTCTTATAATATATAATTTCTTATAAAATAACAATTTTTAGGAATTCACCAATGTATATAATTTAAATTAATTAAATGATTATTCTTACTTTTTAAAAGATATATTTCCATTAACCTTTCGACATTTATTAGTCCTTATCAGCGTTTTATTTCTATGCTAGTCATTGTATACATTATATTTAATGAGCATACATTTCTCTAGTGTACATGATGATTTTCAAATAAAAATAATGACCCAAGAGTTAAAAATATTATAATTAATAATAATTTTTATTGATTTCTATATATAAATATGTATTTATAATTATAACATAAAAAATTTTAGTTACCAAGTTTCTGCATTTCTGCTTATTTACATTTTAAGGAACGTATTTGAGTTTGCTTGTACGCTTCTTTTAAGGTTTTTGTATACGGTCCTGAGATCTCGAGAACTTGTCTCTAAAGAAACATGGTAAAATACTGTAGATATTTGTTATACAGTCGCTAAGAGTCTGTGCTATTCTGCAACTTCTGTGTTTATTGATGTTACTAGTTTTATAATGTATTTATCAAAACATGCAAAATCTGCCTGTACACAAGTCACGAGAGAAAATTTTCAAAGGAAAATAAATATAGTAAGTAACCCTGCAGTGATCACGCGGAAAATATTCGTACATGCAAAGTATTCGTGAGTTTTGGTCGAATATCTTAATGCAAACAGTGTGCGTGTGGAGTAATAACCTTGATAATAATTTCATCCCCTTTAGTCATTTCTGGCGAGTAACCATTTTCTAGAAACTCTGCGGCAATGATAGTTGTATTCATAGGCGTGCGTAGAGAGAAATGTTTAGTATGGCAGACGTTTTCAGGGGCTCCAAAAATAGGGGTGTTAAGAGAAATGTAAGCAAAAAACCAACGAGAAGATAAATTATTATCTTTATTGTATATAAATATGCAATTTTGTTAGAAACACTTTATACAATTTTATTATTTAATCTAGAATGTGAGTCGAATTATTGTATTGTTCGAAGAAGCAAGAAGAAAAATCATAATTTGAGAGCTAATTTTCTTTCTGGGACCATTTCCGCAAATTTATCTATAAAATCTCTTTCAATTGCTATCGAAATACCTCGCTGATTTTTCCAACTCTTTCCAATACATTTTTGAGCCACCCCTCATAAACTGAAGGGCGCCTCGTTTTCCGCCGCCCCCTAGAAAGGCGCTCACGAAAGCGACCGAAGCGTTAGTGCCCTTCGACATACGTAGAATATACCTGTGCGATCGAGAGTAAACTAACTTCGCGTCCTAGAACTAGAATGAAAGTTTATTTCGTGTCGAGCATGGAATCGGTTTTCTCGCGTGTAGGACAAAAAAGTTTTTGCTTTAAAACAATGTAAATCATAAGAAAAAAACAAACTTAAGACAAAATATCTCAGAGCGCCTTGAGGTGAATCATTTGTTTGGTATGGCAGCTGGCATACCTGCCAAACCGGTGTGCACGCCTGTGGTTGTATTCCAAGCATCATCCAAGCTATCGATGGTGTATATTTTAAAATTTTGTTCTATATTTTAAAGCCAACAATAGAAAACAAGTTTATAAATAGTCATTCATAGATCATATATAGAAATATTGAAAGAGTTTTGAGATCATATATAGAAAATATTGAAAGTGTTATTTTACAAATGTGTGACATGGATGTCATCTACGCAACCTCTCATGATCTATTGGAGTGCGATTTTTTAATTGTCGGAAAGAATTTAACGACGTATGTACGAAAACTTTACTAAGTGTTAAAATGTTTTTTTTTGTAAATTTTTATATTAAAGTGTTATAATTTTTTTAAAATTTATCTGTGCGAACTCTCCATTCGTGAACCCATGCACTGGAGGGTCAAACAATATAATCATCCATGTAAAGAGAACTTAAATTAATAATAATCCAACGGTCAAGGTGATCTGAGAGAGGAGTTGGTAACACCGGTTACGAGATCGGGTTGCATCTAACGACCTCCGGAGCGCGGACCGCGTCATACTGTTACAACGTTGACGATGTATTTCGTCTCGGGTTCCTCATTATCACCATCAAACAGTGTACATCCTTTAAACAAAACACTGACAGCAAGCTAGTACAAATATGGTGAAGATAATGTGTTTTAGACTTAGATGGCCACCGGTTTCCATACTGCAGCTCTCAATCTTATTTGAGTTTCATGGTACCATCCTGAGCACACAAGACCAAAAGTACCAAGACTTTTCTTATGTGTATATATATATANTATATATATATATATATATATATATATATATATATATATATATATATAGTGAATGAAAATACTCCTTAAGGGCTAAAAATGTTATATGTGTAAGTATTAAAATCATGATTTGATGCGTTATAAATAACGTTAAGATAATATAACAAACTTTCTCCAACGATTATTTATTAGGATCAGCATAAGTATTGTCAAGGGGGGTGCTCGGCGCCACTCATGGTCTTTGAGGCAGTGAACGAGACTCACCTTAAGAGTGGGCAACCTTACAAAAGCACTAGGAAAGCGGGGTTTAACAATTAAGCATGCAGTTAGTTATTAGTGAAGGCTATATGCTAAGGTACATGGTAAAGAGACAGTATATAAATATACTATAAGGTTCTTCGTCTGTGTACATGTAAATAAATAAATTTTTTGTCAAAAAAGCAGTACAAATTGTGTATGACCATGCGGAGGACAATTTGCTCACCGGAAGCAATCTGGGGACCATCTCATTAATTATTCTGATCAAACATATTCTGATCAAGGGCTCTAAGGCAGAGGCGTATAAAATATTAGCAAACTCCTAGGTAATAAAAAAATATCAACAACTGTAATTTAACACAAAAAATGTATTGCACAATTACGTATCGAACTATAGATTATTCCGAAAATAGTGTTTATAAATCGTAAGTATTTAAATAACACTAAATTCAAGATTTATTGATTCCATAGACGCCTCTCCTAGACAAGACTAGATAATCCGTATAAAAATATTTAAAAAATTCTCCTCTATCCGAAGGAAAACCGGAAAAATACCCGGGCCAGGATTGGTAAATAATTAGTGAAGGATAGGAATTAATTTATTGTGAAAAGGATTGTAGGTGAGAAGAATAATTCGTCATCCAGAAAGATTCTGGCTGGTATCATTGTCTGGCGACGCAAACCACTCAGACCACTTCCGTCTGCAGCGTAAACGAATCCATAGTGCTACTCATAAGACTCTAACGAGCATGACCCGTAACAGTATAGAAATTGAAGTCTAATACATTGTCTAATCTCAAAGTTTGAGCCAGTACTCAAACGTATTTAAGGAATTCCATTCAATTTTTGACTTCTATTTCTCCATTAAATATTTGATGGCAAAATGAATATCCCAGGTCGAAGCGTCCAACTCAAGGTTTTATGAAAATCTATATTAGCTAATTTATACATTTGTACCTATTTCCAATGTTAGACTCTCGATCTGAGATTTTTACGTTCGTGCTTTTGTTTCTTTGGACGTTTTAACCCAGAAATAGAAATGTCCATATGACTACAACAAAAGCTGAATTCAACATAATTTAAGTATCATTCAAAAGCCAGTATATGGAAAACTCACCGATAAATAAATATAAAAGTGTCTAATTCTTGTTTATTTAAAAATTTTTAAATACTCTTTCTTTTTGTAAATAATATTATAAATATTAGTTCTTTTTCAGAGAGATTTTGAATAAACTTTCATAAAGGACTTTGAATCATTGGAAATTTTTCGTTTTCGTTAGTTTGGTTATTAATACATTTCTCATATATGTATTTATATGTGTTTGTATACACAGTAATCATCTTTTGAAATTTTAAAATACTTTTGTAAATATATTTTGCCAGGAAAAGTTTTCGCAGTAACATAATTCTTAATTACAAATTATCAATCTAGAAATATTCACTGAAATCTTTTCCAGATTCTCTGTTTAAAATTAGTTGAATAATTCACGTTGCCACCTTTCATTCTCTTTTACATCCCAACCAGACACTGTTCTTCCCATCCCTAAACTTTCTCCTTTCGCGAATCTTAAATGCGAGTTCTTGTCCTCCCATTAACCTTTGCTGTTATGGCTTGACCTGCAAAACAATCCAGAAACGAAACGGCCCTCTGGAAGGCAGCAAGAGCAACCCACAATAGCGTTTGCAGGTGTGCAACTTAATGCGATTTACATTATCCTTCCTTCCCTACATCCGAAACTATACCTATAACTTTTCCACTTAAACTATACTATGATTATAAGAGACTGTGAACAATTTAGCTACTCATTTTGTCATCAACTTCTTATAGTTATTATCGATTCTTAATTGTCTAAGATCACCCAACTGACCATCTAGAGGCTGTACATTTTTTAGTTATAAATTATTGCTTGGTATGTTAACCTCAACAACTGCCAGACATTTGGACAGAAAATTAGAGACATTGGCATTAATGGCAAGGCTGATTTTTCTCTCTCTTCACTATAATCATCTTACACTAATGTGAAGTCAGTAGATGAAATTAACGTAATTAATACCATCCCATAAATCAGCAACGATTAATGAATAGCTTGCTCAATATTACTATATAAGTAAATGTGACAACAGTAGATGATCATCCACATTTGAAGAATGTGACACAAGCATAATAGGAAACAAACTAATATCTAAAAACATCTATTATACATATAATTTAGGTGGAAGAGGTGGCGTAGACCATGGCCACACTTAGAGGAGAAGACCAGCCGATTCTGTGCGTGGCGTTAGAAACGGCAGCTACACAGAAGTGTCACACAGCGCAACGTTCTTCCTCTTTGTTAGTTTCTCTATAATATTGTCCACACTATTGATCGAGAACTCTGTTGCATAAAATTGAGATAATTCTGTTGTCATATGTTTTAATCAATAGCTGCGGTCACCTAGTAACAGTCGAAAGAAATAATGACTTCCGATTCAAGATTTTTGTCGAAAAACTCCAGAACACACTTATTTATGGATTACCAAACATTAACTTTAATTTTTATTCTCTCAACAAAATCTTTCGAAGGCTTTAAAATAACACTAGTTTTCTCGACTGTTAAGTTTAATGAATTTTTAAAAATCATTGATTGAACATTGACACATGTAGTCCTATATTCAGAAATAATTTACCATTCATAATTATTCTTAAAACTACCATCGATACCCAGTACTATTGTTTTCCAGTACTGAAAGAATCTTCTACCCTTTATTTGCTTACATTATTACCAGCTCTCCCAACTCTCACCTTGGAATCTGAGGTCCTTCAGAATACTTAAGATATCTTTTTAGCTGCATTGTCAGGTGCTTTAGGTATTTTTTGTTTGTCTGTAAACTCATTGCATTTAGCATTTGAGTCTTAAAAATCTTGTTTGATTGTTTATATGTCTTAACATAATTTCTTAGTGCAAACCAATAATTTTGTTATTTTAGTTCCTTTACATTGAACTTCGTTTTACATGTTACTTTATTCAGATTGAATAGTTTTGTTTGCAAAATGACTGATGTATAAATTATCGCGAAAGTAAAAGAATTTTGTAACAAGACAATGCAAAGTAGAATACACATATTACATGAGATTTGCGTTCTAGACAATGTTATCAAACTAGTTCCTTCACAACGCTCAAATTGTTAATTCTCGTTTACCTTCGTTACGATGTCAATAAAATCTCTCAACAGCTGAGTATCGAGAGTACACCTCATTCCCTCCCGCGACATATGCAGCGTTGTTTGTGACAACGACGGTGATGGTGTCGGTTGTTGCACAGACGACTTCTGCTTCGAAGTCCGACGTCTGGTGCACTAACGCCCGTAGTGGCTACCTCTGTAATCTCCCATCGCCATAATTCCGCCTGTAATTAAAATGTTTAAACTGCGGGAGGCGGCGCTTCGCATTGTGGCTTCGTGATGGTATCGGCGCCGTACCCCTCTCGTTCCCACCTCCCACAACCGATGGTGTCGGCCGCACTAGGTGAGACTGCTGGTGATAGCGACTGCTCGGTAATTTGAATGTTATGCTAATGGAAACGAGGATCATTGTCTTTCGCTTAAAAAACCTTTATTCGCGCATACGTGCTTGCGGCAGCGGTAGACAACAGATGGAGGAGGCGGGAAATGTGGAGCGAGATTTCACAATGCCAAAAGTTAATTTTTTCTTCATTCTCCGTCGTATTTGGGATGACAAATGTTTTGTTTCTCATTGCTTTTGTACTCGACTCTGTTTTTTACGAGTTAAGGTTTTCGGAAATTAAATTAGGAATGGATTCTCATGACACAATTATAATTTTTGAAAATATATTTTGATTGAAACTTTATTTAGGTTTCCAAGTGTGATATCAATGTTTTTGATGTTTTAATAACCTTCCAGAAGACATAGTACTTATTGATTTTCACAATTGCAGTAAAAATTACTTACGCAATACTGCTGGAGAACATTATTAAACCATCTGGTATGCTTTTTACCAGATAACGTTACGAACTCGATAAATTTTGCACAGGTAAAAGTAAAACTCATTTCACGGTTCTGGATAAAACTGCGAAGTTAATTATTAGAGTTGAATTCCTGTTTAAGTTATTGACGGAACATTTTTGGAAACTAACACATTTACAAAAGACTGCTGAATTTCTTGGGACGGAACGTATCTTGAGGTAAATTGGCATTACTGTATCTTGGTATGGAATCACAACGTTCTGAACAGATCAATTTTGATATTTATTGTTGCTTCCATTTTCAAGTAAAAATTTGGAATTAGAGTCGATCTATTCTTCTTCTTCTTTTCCGTCTACTATTCGATTGAAAAGGGGAAGTAATGCAAAATTTCTCCCAATTCCCAGACACTCTTCATCGAGCCGATGAAGGAGAGAGCTGCACAGCAGGACTCTCCGAAAGGTTCAAGGGTTGGTCGCCCGCAGGATCACACACAAACACACCACCCAGACTCTATATTATGGATGAGACTTTGACGTATCTCCCAGTTTCGGCGCAAGATAGAGCTCTGAGTCTCGCAAGTTGGTCGCGGTTTGTGCGCTCGCTCGTCCGCCCGCGCCGGGAGTTCCCGCTCACACTCGAGGATCTTCTTCCGCCACGGGGTCCTCACCCACGCGTGAGCGCCCACTGTCACAGTTCTCTTGTCCACGAAGTTGCAAGAGCTTCTTCTGCGAACTCCACCCTAATATGTCGCACGACGTCTTTCCTCTTATCGTCACCCGCTATCGGACTCTGCCTCGCCCCCGCACCGGACGACTGACTTCTCCGCCCTTCGAGGATCCTCCGCGCCCTTCACCTCCGCCATATAAACTTCTACCTTGTCACACCTCATTCCATCGGACCGAACCCGCGCCACCCACTACAGCCACTGAGAAATGAGGTCCACTTATCTGGAAGGACGCGGTGCCGCCGTCGGCCGCTCTTTTGGTCGTCTCCCCGTCTCCCTATCCTCCACCTCTATCAGTACCACCCTCGCCCCTCTTGAGCTTCATCTCCCCCTCACCGTTACCCTCGCTCTGTCGAACCTTCCTTTCGTGTGCTGCGGGCGCAGACGAAAAGCGCCCCCGCTTGACCTGCTTCATCCAGAACCACCAACCCTTCCGTGCTAACTTTACCGCGGCGTGCCAACTTTTCTCGCACGTTCGCATTTTGCCGCCGGGCAAAAGCTCTTTGCGTAGCCCTTAGAGGAAGTGAGTGGAGAAGTAGATTATATATAATCGCGTATTAACGCGTTTCCTCAAATATGAACCAGTGGACAAAAATACTTAGAATATTCTGCTTCAAATGTTTAACCAGCTACTTGAAATTATGAGCAAATATTACAGCGCTAACGTATAAGAGTAATGAGGTCATGGTTCTGTACATAAAACTTGTACGCGTAACTCGCTAAATTAACGACTCTACAAATCTAGTTGGAACTTCCGACATGCTGGTGGTAGAAAACTTCGGAGGGTTTGTCCCATTACGTTGAGAGGAAACTCAAGTCACTGTAATCTTTTCTTTAACTAATTATGTTCTACATTCACAAGAATATTTGATAATGAATACCTGTGGAATAATGCATTAATTACATTATTTTTTCATTTTATTGATTAAGGTAATTTTCTCGTTATTATAATAGTATATGACATTTTAATTATATTCTTCGTTTGTAACATTAGCTTGAAATGTGGAGACATCAATTTTTTAGTACGTAATTTAAAGAAATATTAATTATGATAGAACTTTTATTAGCAATTAAATACAATTTAATGTACATCAGATTTTATGAATATATTTTTAGTATTTCTTCTTTTTACTGTTTGTATGACTATTTTTTACACTTGCATCGAATCCAAAATAGATTCAAATCACTTTTTGGAATCGTTAAGTCGTGGATGGGAATATGGGTGCGTGCGTTTTACCGACATTAAAGCATGTATTAACTCGTCTAAATTTATTCGAGATTATCATGCACTAATTCCAATAATATAATTTGTCATTTTCGTAACAATAAATCATTTTTAAATGATAAATAATTTACTTGAAAACAGAGAACAATTTTTTAAAACTAACTAGATCAAACGTTTCTGGAATCAGAGATAAAATTTATAATAAACCAGTCCTAACTGCATGACCATCGTCAATATTCATTTATAACAATCATTTGTCATCCATTATCAAGTTTAGAACTTGAATATTTCCAGTAGCCCTGAGCAGCCAAGTGGTGTCTGTGTGCCATCCCCTACGGGGATTCCCTGGGCAATGCATTTCACTTAGTGCGTGCTACCGCTAATCCTAACACGACCCACAGTTGAATCTAGAGTCACCCACGCAAATGAGCGGGTCTGCTCATCACCGCGCTTTCAACCTCAACAAAGCGAGGAGGTGGTTTATAGTGACCTCTGTATACTTTGTAATAGGTCTAAAGTAGAGAGAAGTCAATTAACAACTTATGTGTTAGCAAACCACCTTTAATATTCTACGGGGGCGTGAAAGAACCTGAATATTTCTCTGAACGTGAGATGCTAACATTTCGTTTGTATTGACGTGACCAATAATATTATGTTTTCAATCTCCTCATAATGAAGTGCTAGAAGGACTTCAATTATGCTTTTATTTCATTATTGGGGATGCATCAACTGTAGCCGTTTGTGATTCAGAATTTCCCGTTTACTGGAAGCTCTACAAAACCAGGAAACATGTATGGTGATTTTCCGTTTGTCCCACAAAAAAAATAATTATTCCGTTTGTATTTTTAATTATAAGATTAAATGTTATATTCGAATTGTTTATTTTAAATAATAATATTTAATATATTGTACCATCATTTTTGAAATTAAAATAGGTTTTTGAACTAAAATTTTTTTGGGTGAAGTTTTAGTTTATGTCATATATTTACGTATAATACTTTTGTAGGAAAATAGTATATTTTATAGTATCATTTTCTAATTATGGAATGCAGTAAAAAATTAATGTAAAACTTTAAATGTAAAAAATTTGAAAAAATTGAAAAAGATGGGTTATTGATGGCACTGAATATACTTAATTGTTTTAATATTGCAAATAAAATTATGGTGTTATAATTTGTATTATTTATTTATTTTCAAATCTCAAGTCATGAAGGGAACTCAAACAGATATTTGCAAATCTACTCTGAGAACAATTTCCCAATTGATATCAACTCACAAAATGAAATGAAATTAATATTCAATGCTTTTCTTTTCTTGGTTACAAAAAATAATAACTCTTTCAGAGAAACGAAGAAATTACTATTCCACCGCGGGATCACTATCTCTAATTGTGCTCAATACACAGAAAAAATAAATAATTTACTCACAAAAGATTATAAAAATATATTAAATTCATTTCCTAGATATTCTGCGTTATTAGTAATAGCGCACAGCGTTCGTAAATATAGAAAAATCGAAATTATTTTTTCTCATTAGTCTTAATTTTCTGTTGTGTTTTAATGACCGTGATGCTTTCACATGTGTACTATACTTGGAATAACTTGTTGCTAGTAGTAGTCTGAATCATAACGATCTTCGATTCCAACATGTGTCCAACAACGGATCTCTTTCGAATCATGATTTATTTTCGTCCTGAGTACTCCAAATACGCGGTTCGCTACACCATAATCTCACTCAGAAGCAGTTGCACAGACGATTTCGTCTTTATTCTACCCGAGCTCATGTCATCTGAAAACATATCAGAGGAAATTTGTCACAAAAAAATTAAAAAAATAAATTAAATTTTACAAATGGAAAATCGAATTCATGGGATAGTATATTACTACAAACATTGACTGCTTTTTCTTCTACTCTCCCTTTGTCTTTCAGCATCGGTTCACCCATTTCAGTCGTATCCCTTCTTATGGATATGCCTCTTGTGTTATCAGTCCTCTAGTTGCATAGTCTTCATTGTTCTTTTGCTTAGTTCCCAGGTTTGTCGGAGTATGCCCCCTCCTTTTTTCATCTGGTCTTGCATTTGGTATTGCCATAGTTTTCTGTAGCTTTCCATTACCATACAAGTTTAAATCATTTTATTCTAGGAAGTGATGCGTTGTGTGGTAATTGGGAGGAATTATTTTGCTTATTGATCAACAGAAGAGAATTGGTTTAATATAGTCGGATGGCATTCATGTTTTTTTATATGGATATTCCGTGGAGTGATTTGTTTCGTGTATTTTCTCAAACACATAATAAGAAATATTCAGAAATAGTTTTCACAGAAACTGAAGCACAATTTCTAAGCGTTTATAATATTATTACTTAAAAAGTAATTCAAATACACAAAAGTAATTCAAAGTTTATTATAATATTATTGCGTCTTTAAGTAATTGTAACCCACATGAAAAACTAAATTATTACAAGTATTGAGAAATTAAAAATATTATTTTTCATATATTTTTACTAAATTTCATACGCAGGGAATGTTTCTCTGAAAGCACATTGTAAAACTAAGTTTATAACCCCACTGGCTTCTCTGTGGAATAGTATTCAGAAAAATAATGTTTACTTATCTCTCGCATACAAATTTTTATATTTTTGAAATAGGTTGCAACAACAAATTATTTTCACTGTGTAGTTTACATTTTATGACTTGAAATTCTCGTATCGCTTTGCGACGATTAACTAAGAGAAGAGAGGAAGTTACGTCATTCTGGCTCTCTCCTTCCCTCTCCCCTTCCCTTGTGTCTCTCTCCTACTCACACTCTTTCTGTCAGGCATCAGTCACAACGTTACAAATGGCCCTTAAAATTGCGGGTCCGCGCGAATATATTCTTCACCCTTCGCAGTCGCTCCCCCGTCCCACAGATGAAAGCTATATCAATAGTGGTATTTAATGAAAATTAATGACGCACGATTTTGAAATGCGGGGTTTCTCCTAGTGACTTGGAGCCTGTGTCGCTTCCAGTGCTCGCCCGTTCGTTCGGGGGCTGGAGTGTGGTACGGAGGCATGTGTGGGTTTCATATGCGGGCGCGCTATAATTGTCTGTATTCCGCGCGTGCTTCCGAGTTCCAGATTTTGTAAAACTCCCCCCCCCCCCGTGGTGGTGTGGTGGTGACAGTGGCAGGGAATTGTGTTTTGTTCGCTGCATATTTCTGTTCTACAATGGAGCGCGTTGTGAAACGTAATCGGCACAATAAGCATCCGGCGACGAAATCATGCTGCAGCAAGAATTTTTTGAAAAAAAAAGGAAATAAACATTTTGTTTTTAGGTAGCAGAAAATTTGTTATTTATTGGTGCATGCAAGGCATGTTGATATTGCTTCTCAAATTGTAATTTTATTCGTTCATTGTTCGTGTAGATTAATACTAGATGTAACATCGGGTCTCGCGCTTTGAATCGCAATAAACGTCGTACTGAAACGTATGATGTATAATATGAAATCAATTAATATGAATATGACGCTTTGCTGTTTACCCTTATTAACTGAACTAACGATTCGAACGCAGAAGTACTCTTAATTCATATATTTCATGTTCAAATTTTCATGGCAATATCATGCTACGCATCATATTATGTTAAATCTCTAAAAGTAAATACATATAATTACGTTTTCCAAGATTCTAAAAGTAAATACATATAATTACGTTTTCCAAGCATCTAATGAACTACACATTTTAATCAGCAAAGTTTGGTTCAACAGATGTCGACTAGTGAGCGCTAGGTCATACAGCAACCGCAAAGCAGCGGTTGACCGCATACAACGCTGTGACTGCAAATCCTATATCACACGTTATGCCGCTGGCAAACGGAATATAGATCGAGTTTAATGATCCTGCCCTTTACTTAAATATAAATCGCACTCTCACAATGTAAAAGTGATATTAATGATGGTATTTAAGGGCTTAACTCCAGTACTTCCTCAACGAGACCTAATTAGATAAATTAATCATCCCGTAAACTGATATACAGAAAAAAATGGTATAGTAAATCTTTACTTTCGTCCTCAAACCTAAAATAATTCAAGATCGATGTGAATAATTTATTTTGTGTAAATCATGATGAGTGAACTTGTTTAGGATGTTGCTTGATTTCAGAGATGAATTTCTTGATAACACCGAACAAATTTAAAAGCTTACTTCTGTCTACGATCCGAATTAAAATCTATGATATCCTCAGAGACAAAAAAAGATCCGCGCATCTGTTGGTTTGATGCAACTGCGAACCAAGTAACTTAATTAAACGCAAACAAAACGTGAGTGTGGTGTGTACGTACAAAAATGCAAACGAAGCTGTAAGCGTGGAAAATGGATAGATTAACGGTTGTTCCCCACGATACATTCTCTTTTTTTTTCTTTTGATGTAGGAGTATTTAGTAAAGCATGAGCTTTCTGCAAGCCTAATGCGTTCAATATGAAAAAGAGATACCTACATTTCTCTAACACCATTGAGGGAAGCAGCTTTTTTTAAAATTGTTATATCTTGCTTTGATGCTGCCCTGTCCAGTTGAAATAAGTCATAGTTGTTCGATGGAACGTGAGATTAACTTTAGAGCCCTTATTCCAGTGCATGAATAACGCGATGGTGAATTTAGAAAGAATTGTTTTAGAGAGAGCACTTTGAGGTAACATGAACTCTCATCTAAGCACATTTACCCAGTATAATGAGAATAGCTGTAAGTAGTTCGCGTTTCATTGGAATGTAATCCAACCCGCAACAGAAAGTCACTAACATTCAAAGGTAATTTTATTTTATTTGTCATCAAAAACATTTTACGAATGGAATGTTCTTCGAGTTATTAGTAATCACGGAAAATAAACCCATAAATATTATATTTTCATGAGGTACAAAATGCTCACACACATTTGAAGAGAATTTTCTTTCTTGTAATTAAATTATAAAAGAATTGTAACATGTCATTGTTATATGTCATTGATCCGAATTGTAACGTCATTGTTTTAAATTAAAAATTTATTGTTATTTGCTAATTGTATAAAAATGTTTAAAATGGATTTGTTTGCTTTTTTTATCCGCATGAGTGTGCTATGTATCTTTTTTTCACATATTTTCGGGTTATATATATATATATATATATATATATATATATATATATATATATATATATANTATATATATTAAAATTGGATATTGTAGAAAAATGTTAAAAACATCTTCTTTTCATTGAATTTTTAACAATACATGTGTTGGTGTGTGTATATATGTATGTAAATATCCACACATAAGGGCCTCATGTTGATAATTATTCTTTAAATGTAAATTCTTTCTCGTTGTTACCTTCTGTACTAATATTTTAACCACTATTTTTTTAGCACGTGTGTGAGATATTTGGGTTTTGGAATTGTTCTCATTTTGTTATGTTATATACTTTTATTGTCACTTGAGCATTGGTCACTTGAAGAGTAATAAGTTGTTGTTATTATTGTAAATTATTATAACGGAATGAATGATTTAACGGAAAACGGTGTTCAAGCGAAGCCTTAAGAAATAACATGAATGCCGTATTTAACTTAATTTGTTAATAGTTATTTGATCCAGATTAATTAAAATTATTTGGTCGCTGACATTCATTATAAAGGAAACATGTTTATATACATTATCATCTGGTTAATATCATTCACAACACAATGTTAATGAGATTCTCGTAAATTGTTTTGGTCTTCTTACTTACAACTATATATTTTTTATTCTATACGGTTTAATAGGCAGTATTGTGTTAAGAACTTTGTCATATGTTTTTATTTCCGGTAGAAATTTTATTCTATAGTATGAATTTTACACATTAACCTTATGCACAATATTTTCCAAAATTATTCATTTTTCAATTTTGGAGCAACGTCATATTAGCACTCATTACTCAGTGTCGAGATCGTAATACCATTTATACCTTAGTAAATACCATCACTATTTTATTTACTGTTTATAAAATTACATGCCTGTCTCCCGTTTCCCCTGCCTATCATTCCACCACAACATTCACTCATAATCATCATATATCGAAGATCAAAACGAAGCATCATATATCCATCTCCATTCGCCGACCCCACATGAAGTGGGAAAAAAAGGTTTAGTGAAGACAATTACATGCCTTAGTTTACAATCTATTTGATACATTTATCCTTCTAGGTCTTGATTAAATCATTTGATACCGACGAAGGCTCTTGACTGAAACAAAGCAACTGATCCGTAGGTGTTGTAACATGCTTTGTATCCTTTGAGTATCACATTGCTTTTAGTTTACAAAAATACTTTGGTGCCGTTGCTGTATGTTGTCAAGAATTCCGTAATATGATGTATGGCATACCACAGTACATGCGCAAGGATTTCGCAATCATACAAATATACGAGTACTAATTAATAGGTCCCCTGTATTATGAAAAACTATACGTCATATTCAACTATTAACCATTATTTCATTTTTAATGTAAATTAACGCAATTAACGATAGTAAATGAGGACTTCGTCGAAGTCCAATGAACCTTGAGTAGCGTCATCAGGAAGGAAGTTCATGACTTCACCTCAATTCTAATTTACTATTAGCTTTTTATATACATTATTAAAGAAATAGTATATAGTTAAAACGAACACAGTTAAAAACGTAAAATTACTCCCCATCACTCTACAAGAACTAATATTTATAATACTTGTGTCCTAGCATCTTTGTCGTATTCGTGTCCAAAAATGGCATGTGGCGCTTCTAATATGGTGGGAAGCAGAAGCTAAGCTATTTAGTGCAGCTATTACAAGAAATCATTTCCCTGCCTGAAATGACGTAAGGCTTACTCAAATACTTTAATAAAATTAATCATAAGAAATAATTATGGAAAAATTGTTATTTGAACCCTCAAAGTAGTTACACACATTGCACAGATTGACGTCCTACTAGAATATCAGTTATGTTAATCCTACGTGTGAGATTCTTGTTGCTCAAAGTTTTATTCGAGACTGATGAACTTGGACTTAGGCATTGTGACTTCGTTTGCGTCGAGAAGTTATAATACCGAATAGTACATCAATCCAGCAGTCCTTCGTATGCGGCTGTTGATTAAGAGCGACAAGTTAAAATGAGTAGAGAAAGATTTACAAAAATTAATTGTATATCTTTTAGAACTGAGATATAGTGTGAAGCAAGCAAAGAATGTAGTATATGCTTATATTTCAATTGTTTTATACTTGAGAACGGCTTTAACGATGTGGATGTAATTTACAGAATAGTAGTATTTTGGGATGAAACATCTATCTAACGTGATCTCAACTCCCTGTATGATTGATATGATACCTCCTTTAAAATGTACAATGGATTCTGGAAAAATTATGACTTAACTGCTTCCAGTGCGTGAAGTCAAAGCCTTCTGAAGGAAAATGTAAAGAAAAAAGCGTATTTATGCCTGTGTCTACAATTATCTCAATAAAAATAGACAAACGACAAAACTTGAAAATACCTGTTTGAGATCAATAAGTGATAAAAAATTACGTATGTGAATGGCATGGTATTAGCAATGCTAAGACGCCAAATTGCAGTTTCGTTCGTTGTTTTCATCTGATACTAAGTTCGGTCGTCCATACTAAATTATGTTTGTGCCTACGTATCTTGCAGCATTTTTGTGTTATTTATAGCACGCACCCGGAAAATAAACTCGCCCATTCACCTGTATCCGCTTCGTTTTTTTTTTTGAGTTTCAACAAGTGCGACTCTCACCATTCTCTCAATCCATGAGAAACCTGCTTTACCTGTAAAGACTAGCTACGAAATCCCTCTTCTTCGGATAGTACTGGATCTATTCACTCGCAATTATGCACATCTAATCCAGCTTCCAAAGCCCAAAGCCATCATCCAGCTTCGTGGCGAGCTTTCTGGCGCCTGTGAACGCCTCGTCCATTTCCACCACCCCAGCATGCAACACCATCGACCCCCGTGCGCGTATCGCCTGTCCAATCGCGGTGCTTGCAATCGCAAACACGTTACTCGAGCTGCAATTAAGCGACCGTCACCCGCTCCCGTGTCAAAGCGGCAGGGTGCTCCACGGCAGACAGGGGATGACCGGAAGGAAGGATGTGAGGTGGAGGAGAGGGTAGGGAACTGTGTCGCCGTTCTACGTTGCTTGCTACGGCTGATGCTGCAGTTTCCAACGCTGTTCCCTGTCAACGATCCAACGTCACCGTCTGTGATGGGATACCTACTCTTTTTTTTTACAGGGAGGTTCTCGTTGCTGGGATTCAGTCGTTCTCGTTTGTTCCTGACCACCGATTTTGTCCCACTTCTTTTTCGAGTCGTTAATACTGTCGAGGAAACTATCTCTTATGCTTTGACACGTCACTAACATGTGCTTTTCTAATTCTATAAGTTCTGCGATTTAGAAATAACGCTCAACGGAATTTTAATCATATATTTAAATACATGGTGAAGAATATCATAAAAATGATCGTTTCTAAACATTTGTTAGTATTATTGCATTTATTTCGACTACCTTTTCTACGATAACAGAATTATTTCAAATCCTCAAATATTACCTTTATTACGGTTGGTGTCATACATATATTTGTTTCTGATTACGTGCATTGATATCAAGCATACAACTATCAGTTTCTTAAAATTTGTTTTTGTATAGGTCGTAAAAGATGTCTTCGATACAACGCATGGATTTATGAACGTATCGATATTAATGTGAAAGTAACTAAATCAAAACAAGATATAATATTAGAAATCTAATTATTTATTATTCAGGTCCAAGATGCCAATTATGTTTGTGCAAATAAGTTCTATTTAATGAGTTATAAATTTGTGGTACTATGCATAGTTTCAATTTATTGAAAATATTTGTAATTACAAATTTCAAATTAACATAATTGAACCTTACATTTGTTTTGATGATGAAAGAAATAACATATTTTTTTCTGTAAAAGTATAACTCCGATATTCATTTATATTCACTTAAAATAACCAAACCTGATTTTGATCTGAAATAATTCATCAATACTTCAAATTGTTAAGTTTGCGAAGGGAATGTTATAAATAGTGTTACAGTAAGAAAGTGCCCTTCACATATCTTCTTTGAGTAGGATAAAGATTTTGAAATTATTATGAAACACGAGTATTTGAAAAATGAACGTGGTAAATCAATACACCTTAATATCCATATGAATTTTCAAATCTCGTGCTTCATACCTACTCCCGTGATGCGCACCAATCCCATTTACTTGCCTTCTCACTCCATCAGCTTTCTCGAAGTTTCTCATGTCTCATGACCGAACGGAAAACATTCTCGTCTTCATCCTCTTCAAACTTGTAAAAATGAATGGGTGATTTAGATACTCCTTGACATATTACCTGCCCTCTCACACTACTCACTACTGGTTTTAGATTCTTTGCGACTTCAATATTTTATTTAATCGTAGATTTTTATTCCTTTATTATATTACAGCAATTTACTTCAAATATGTTGTCCTTTATCTTTGTTTCCTTTGTATCTTTTGGTGTGACCTCATTAATTAATCTTAATTGACCTGTTAACATATTAATGCAACGATTCCATTGGGATTTGTTCTGTGTTCAATAATGTTCTGGGTTCATATTGTTTATGTTGGAAAAATCAGAATTTAGATCGTTGCTTTAATGAAAGTTCATACTGACAAGAGTAAATCTGCTAAACCTACGGTAAAACGTAATTTTATGTATTACTGTATACATATTGTGCTACGAAAACCTCGTAAGACCTCATTGATTTGTACAAATCAGTTCGGTCCAGAAAGCAATCGAACACAAGATATTCTACTCCTACCTCAACATAAATACACCATGATTAATTAAAAACCCATTGAGAACCATCTGCTACTATCAAGCAAGTGATTTTAATTAATAAAAGAACTTTAATATTAATATTATTACTTGTTGGCCTAATAAAAACAGGGATAACTATGTTGAAACAATGAAATGCATATATGAAAACAATGAACAGCATGAATTTATTCAGCAAAAATTACTCCAATTGTGAAACTTGAATGAACTTTATCACCAAATTAAAACTTGTAAAAATTTTTTTTTTTGGTAACTCACATTAAATTTGACTTTTGAACAACATAATGAAACAATGAAAAGAAAAATAAAATCTCTCTTCTTTTGAATAACAATGAAACAATGAAGAAAAACATAAAAGTCTCTTTTCATATACAGCTTTCTTGAATCAAATATTCGCGAAGGCTTCCTTTCTCAACTGTCACCTCGCGTGTCCTTCAAACGCATCGTTTGAAACGTAGTCCCTCCGCGAACACATCATTAACTGCTTATCGGAGATCTAGTGACCTTGGGTCTCCGCTCCTCAGACCACCAAAAGATTCTCACTTCGAAACAGGTGTTAGAAAAGAAATATAGCACACCTACTGGAGTTCATTGATCCTTTTATCATATAAATTCTTAGTAAACACCACAACACGATGTTGCGCAATATCTGCACTGTCTATTCACCGTCACAAATATTAACACAAATTCACATGAAATTAACTAATGAATAATTTGTAACTTGATTGCAATTATAATGAATGTTCAAATCAATTATTCACAGTTCATCACTACTTATATTATTAACACGTCCTTGATTATGTAAATCCTTTAAGTTCATCAAATCGTGTTAAATTCTTATTGCACTTATTGCGTTAACTGAACAATAATTTACAATTATTAAATTTCAGTATGAAATATTATGATTCGTTAAGATAATCAACATTATAAGGTTCATTAGTATCGTGCCATGCACATTGCTAGATGAAAATCACTCATTGATCAAATTCTTGAATAATTTCACATAAATATACAACTTTGTCTAATTAGAAGTAATTGCAGATATACTTCACCAACTAGTTCCACGTATTCGTCACTCTACCACGCTGCTCGCGTTCCAGCCATTTAAATCATCTGAGCTATCGACACCGTCTGGGGCTGAATAATTCTCGTCTTTCCAAAATATTCACGCGACGCAATTGCTAGGGGGTTTTCTCACCTACTTCTACCAACTACCGCTGCGCGCGCATCTTCTATCTACATCTATTATTTACTAACATACTAGTCCAAGTGTCTTCTTGGTTTCATAGTTATGTTTCTACTCCAAATCATCATAAATATAAAAATTAAATAAAACAAAAATAAAAACATTAATTAGCATGTCCAAATCGACATTATTGGGACAATATGGCACTCATCTGTGAACAAAATATGTTAGATTTACTTAGATAGATTCTCACATATTTGTACCGTGAAGCGTTTTCTTACTACACGGTCTCCAATTTTATTTCATATTATACTTTTCCAGTCGTTAAGTACGATTCTAACCAGATACTTTTTACCGGATATTAAGTGTTTCACAACCCAGCATTACAGTTGGAATTGCTCACAATATTAGGAGTATTATTTGTAATTCCGCTTAATAGGCTCTCTCGGAATGTTTTTTTTAATACTTCCAGGAAGTTTATCTCCTAAATTTCTTTTTCTCGTCTTAAAGCATTCGTAAGAGCGCAATTATTCGTTTACCACCACTTTTTAGCTCGGGACTCGAAATCCAGTTTCACGACGCACTTTGCTCTGCCACCATTCGCTTTCCGCTTCATCGACGAATATCTTATTGCTGCTATCTCCTCGTTTATATTATAACATAATACGATATTAACAATAAACGATTCGTTCCCTTAACAGATACTTGTGGGACTCCTTTCGTTCCACCGTCAGGTTGGGAATTAAGGGTTTGAGAAGGAAGGAGATAAAAAACGGGAATAAAACGCTTAAATCGCGGCGAGTGATAGTTGGAAAAACTGAGCGCTAAAAAGCAGCTGGTAACAAAAGCGCTCGGGTGTGTTCGTGCGTTTCAAACGCATCATTACCGAGGTTTTTCCTCCCTCCTTTAGCAGAGCGATGTAGCACGGCGTTGGGAACAATACTCACGAATAACGAAAGCCACCTTCGCCCACGTGCTAGGGTGTCTTACTTTGTCTAGCAAATGGGGGTTCCCCAAGGTTCGAAACTCTTCTGTTCGCTGAATATGTCCTGAGATAAAACGTTTCAATTATTGGGAACGGTATTTTAATACTATTAAAATATTAATTATTAGGTAGATTTATCATTCTTGATTTCTTGGAGTGGAATTGGCACCTATGAAAATGTAAACTGCCATTCACTTATATACGAGTGCAATGTTACACTGCAACTCTCAGTTCATTCCCTCAGAGTGAACACAGACAGTCTGGAATTATAAACGAGATGGCGATGTACCGTTGAAGCGTGGACTAAAATTTACAAATATTATAGAAATTCTTTAAGATCCAACTTTTAATAGAAATGATTTAAAAAAATACTTTTTTGAAATAGATTAAAACATAATCACTATGAATATTTACAAAAATCTGACAATTACTGTATGCTAACTGATACGTTGCTTAACTCCACTATTGATTGAGAAAACTGTCGAGAAAGTCATATTGTAAATTGTAAAAGTGATCTTCTATATGAAGCGTTCTAGTCAAGGTTCATTGGAGTCTTGGCGAAGTATGTTGCATATTTCAATTTTACGCACTAAAGTACAAAAACAAAAGTTGTATTTCAACTAAATAGTTTTAGTGAAAAGAATGTGCACACAAGCCACTAGGACTCAAACTACTTCTTTGTTGTTGTGGTCCCCATAATGTAGGTTGTAAAATCGGGTTGGAGTTATGAAAAGTCTAGCCACCATGGAACCTTATTTTTGTCAGACGTCAGAAAAATTCACACGATGGCAGGAGTTCAAGAAAAAGCCACTCATATAGAGTTACATTTCACTCGAATAAATAACGAGTATACTGTGTTAGTCATATTTTCATCTTACGTCGTTCATATTTAAATAATTCCATTTCGAACCAGCGCAAACATACAGATTTATTTCTGAAGTTGCCATATTGCAAAGTTTTCTGGTTACATAAGACCCCAATTATATATCGTAAATTCATCCAGGAGGTTAGACAAAAGGGGAACCCATGTTTTATAAGCAGGCAATACAATGTTAGCATGATAAAATTCCTGAACTGATTTCTTAATTCTTAGAGGAAAACAGAATTTGAGAACGTACATACAAATTACTTCTTCCATTTGAACCGAGTTTATCGTAATGCTGTCTCTAGTCAAATTTGGGTTCAGAAGTTTCTTCTTCTCAATGACAATGGGTGTGTTTGTGGAAATCTGACATTATCTGTTTCGTATCAGAGTGATTTAGCACGTTTTCTGGGCTATGGGGTTGATTATCAGTTCTCCCATTAGAGTTTGAGAAAATTATTTCCCAACATTTCGAGAAAGGCACGATCAACTTGACTACGTCACAACTGAAGTTATCGTGTGAGATGGAGGGAGACAAGGGAGATAAACGAAGGGAGAGAGAAAGATGGAGATAGGAATTCCCAAGACGACTTGAATATAGGCATTAAGACGTTACACTTCATTTCCACCGTGATGCCGTCATTAGAACCGAAAAGTTCAACGAGGACTATGCGTTCCACTCTAACTTCATGTTACACTGTAACCTGAGTAAGAAGAGAAGGTATTTAGAGCAAATGATTATCCACTCGGAGTTTTAATGAGATTCTTAATTTTTAAAGTAATTTCTCCTCTGAATTTGCATTACTTTACATCACGTTCGTAAATTGAGAACAATCAAGAATCCACAAATGTGTAAAGTATCATTGCATTTTTATGTGGAGTTCATATCCATGAACAACTAGTTTCTTCATTGTTGTCCCTATGTTTTTGTAATGATATTGAGAACACTTGTACATATCGAAGTGCACAGATTTGCAAGAAGATATGACATTTCTCTGGAAATAGAAATTTAAACTTTCTAATATCTCAGAGACCATGTTGTTTAAACCAGAAATACATAAACTACAACATTCATTTAGATGAAATTAATATATTAGATGATATTAACGCATCAATTCGCATAAAAGGAAATGCCAGATAAAAAATTAACCTGTAGATAGGGACTTCATATATGAATATTTTACTTAGTTCGAGTAAACGAAACGTTGTGAAATTCGTGGGGTTAATCACAACACGAAACTCTCATAATTTAATATCTTCTTCCCTTTATCTTTTCTCGCTACACACCTTCAGTACCGTCTTCAAGAGAAACAGGTCTAAGTATGTTACTCCGTCTCCAACTTCAGACTATCCTAACTTTTCTCCTCATTTTCTACCATCTCTCTGGCTCTCATGCACACTGAAACACTCACTTCTACGTTTACCTGAGCTCCACAATGTTGGAGTAATCCGCACAACTACAGCCTCCGGCGACAGCATGACTGGCATACGATTCCACTTCGCAGTTTACTCACGCGAGTTTAATTTCTACCTTCCCAGTAAATGACGTCACGTGTGATCATAGGTTGCCGACTGACGACGAAGGGGGATACAAGTATCTCAAAGGCTCATGAACTCAGTACTCGTTGAGAGCTTACGCAGACTCTGAAGGTTTAATGCGTGGGAGAGTGTCTGTTTCAGAGCACATGTCGTAGTAATGGCGGAGTAAAGTGCTCTATTTTTATGAAGCTTATTTTGCATACATTCATCATTATCATTATTATTATTATTATTGACACCCCTGTCTATATACAATACAGTTGGTATATTGATTTCCCTTTTGCTGTAATTACATCTTCAATGTTGCGTCCTAGATCAAAAAGTAGTGCGCATCACCTACCGTCACCATCAACGAGCATTCACTCTATCTCTGTATCACTTGTGTAATTTTGAAGTATTTCGTACTTTTTTCTACTCTCTATCCTGGTTCTCTTATCTTTCAAATTTGCTACATGTTTCCCCAAAACTTCATCCAGATAAAGTGGTGGACCTAGACCGTAATCAAGGGGGGTAACCGGGGAACATTTTTGTTTAAAAATTATGGTTTTACAACACAAATTTTATAAACATTTCATTTAAATAAAATGCATCA
Source organism: Laupala kohalensis (assembly GCA_002313205.1). Classification (NCBI taxonomy): domain Eukaryota; kingdom Metazoa; phylum Arthropoda; class Insecta; order Orthoptera; family Trigonidiidae; genus Laupala; species Laupala kohalensis. Next base: position 260,292 of record NNCF01128162.1, on the reverse strand, counting down.
TATAAATAATTAACAATTAATATTAAAGTTATTAAGATGGTATTACTAATTTTATTTATTTGATAGTATTAATAATAACAATTATATTATTAACAACAATAACAACTGTAAGTAATAACAATTATTAATCTGTTAACACTTTTACGAAGTATGCTATTTTCATCTTCAATTTCATCTGTCTAGAGTTCAGGTCAAATGGGGGGAGATGGGCTATAGCCCCCATATATCCGCCACTGTCCAGATATTTCCTTCTGCCTCGATTCACATTCCCAAAGAACATGCTCTAGTGTATACACCCCCCACCACGCATACATTCTTCATTACTGCATCTGCCTATACTTATTATTTTTAAGTATTTTAAGTCTCCATCGTATTATGCATACGCGTTCGACTAAAAAGCTCATTCTGTATCTGCAGCTTCCGGTAACTTGCCTTTTTTAGAAAACTTGTGTTGGAATTCCCTGTTTATTCGTATTAAACGTATTCTTACCTGGTAATTATTTTTTTTTTAGAGTTTGTACGTACATTTTTATTACTCAATTCAAGAAGAAAGTACATTTTTGAATCGTTTAGACTAATTGAATTGAAACTAGGTTAAAATTAAACAGTTTTAAAAGATTATCTTTTTTATAAAAAAAGTGCAGTTATCTTATTACTGGAAGCTCTCTACAGTATAATACTCTACATACTACATACTGTATTATTTGTTTATACCTCGTCTCACCTTTTTAATAGCTTTGATGGAATAGCGTTGGATTTTGATGGAAAAAGAGGTATTTCTTTGTAATGCCATCATTATATACGTTAATACGTAAATGACTCAGGAATTTTGGTTGCATTTATGTGCGACTAGACGGATCAAGTAACACAGATGAAGAATCGTACTTAAGAGCATTATAGTTGAGGACAAGGAGACTATACACAGGGGATGGCACTCATGGAGGGGGATAGGTTTTTCTATGTGTACGAAAAATGTCATCAGCTCATGCGGTAACATGAATTTTCAGCACCATCTCACGCTGGTTAATATAACTACTTCAAATAAGCTATAATATATCGTATTCTGGTTTTATCATGTTCATTTCTTCTGTTTTGTTTATTCTCATTTTTATTACTTGATCACCTAACGACGGCGAATGGTAGTGAGCCATTCAAAGAAAATACAAATATTATTCAAAGTCCATAAAAAATCGTAAGTTTTTAATTGTTTATTTAATTATTCACAATTGTTCATTAATCAATTACATTAATTAATTAATGAACAAGAAAACATGTGTTCATTAAATAATTAATTATTAAAAATTAGTGGTTTTATACTCATATTTGTTCAAATATTCTTTTATAACATTATCGTTAAGCTATTCAATTTTCATGTTGTCTTGTGATATAGTAACTTTTAAAAAAATGACACGTGTATGTAGAGTCAAAAATTGTGCCAATACTGAGAGTACAAGATCTAAGACTCACAAAATTTCATTTTTCAAATTACCAAACGTGAGTACCTTCAATAATTAAAAAAAATTAAATTATTTCAATTTTCATATAAATTAGTAATTAGTTTAATTGAAAACAAAGATACAATTTTTTGAGATCTGCAAGAACTTTTTTATTTACTTTTGTTTAAAGTGCTTTAATTTTAGTACAAAATAATTTTTTCGGAGGGAAAAATAAGATATAATAGATGACAAAATAATATGTTTTCTTTTTGCGAAAATCATTATCAAACTGCAGATATTATAATGACATTTAACATATTACCGTCAAACAACGAAGTAGATGAACATCCTTGTAATGTTAAAAATTGAAAATAAACAGTACTACCAATTTAAGCAAGTTTAGATTATGATTATTGAATTTTTTTAATCGAAAACAGCTATGATTTTTAATATTAACAATTTATCTATTTAAATAGTTTCGATAATCTGTGCAATGAATCGTCTCTTGGAAATATTTCCATGGAATATTCACACAATGTACGTATTTTCATTTATTTTTGCGTAAATTTGAATGGACCGTTGA
>NNCF01128162.1:217812-257982 GCA_002313205.1 Laupala kohalensis | reverse complement strand
ATATATATATATATATATATATATATATATATATATATATATATATATATATATATATATATATATATATATATTCACCGAAGAAGCTTCCTCATCAAGGTTGGTTTCTCAGTACCTGTAACATAAAACCTACGTATAAATGTTGTACGCAGATATAAGCGTAAGCTGCATTTGGTGGGACTCTTTGTTTCATCTGCTATTTCATATAAAACTCGTAGCTATTCATTAAAAGTATTTTATATGATAGAATGTATAAATTTAAATACATTTTTCTAAAAAAAAAACTTTTAGTAAAATTATTTCATATGATCCTAAACTTCGAAAAAAAAGTATTATAAATATTACCATTGTTCATTCTTGAAGGCTATAAGGAATGTCGTGGATAAGTACTATTGCACTGGTTATTACGTAAATTTACAAGGTAGTGGTGGAAATAGAGAAAGACAGAGTGACAATAGTCTCCGTTTCAGCAAAGTAAGTGCAGTTATATGTGGTTATATAAACGGTGGTAACTTGGCGACGGGATTAAAGTGGTTTTACAACCAAGAAGTAGCGAGTTGCGGCTTTAATTTGTTTGGACTGAACATAATGCGTAAAGAAGAGTCCTCTTTTTGCTCGCCGTGTTGGCACACAAGGACAGCATCTACATGTTCTTATATTTTTTCTCGCGGAAGGTAAAACTTCTTTTAGAGTCATTCTGTGGAAGCGTGTCGGGAAATATGAACTTAAGTATTATGCAGATGGAGGAGATGTATTTTAACCTCATACGTGCACAACTTTTGTGTGGAATTAGAACTGCCAAAGAAACAACATCCATAAGGCTTTGTGGCGTCGATATCAAGTATCTCTCTTTTTTAGATTTCCTCGTTGTAGAACGGTACGGAAGAAATGAATGTTTACTGTACATTTCCCTACTTTTATTCAATTGAAAATTTTATCATAACATTTATGCACTTTGATTACACTTTTTGGTTACATTTCACTTAAACATTGTAAAACTTAAGTAGAGTATACGATATTTCTCCGATTTATTTCAAGTACTTCCACTGAATCATAATATGTACTACATTGTCTCTGAGGCTAAAAATGTCTTATTGGCTCAACTTTATGATATAGTCGTGTTAGCTTTTGCCCAGGACATTAAAACGTGTTTTTATTTTAAAACTTTAATACCCTGTGAAGTGAGAGATTTTTCATTTACAATTCATTTAAATGTAAACCTTGAACAACACGATTTCACAAATTTCGTAAATAGAGCACGATCAATTTTTTAAGATAATACGAATAAAAGGCATTCGAATTTTTTAAAACATTCTGTACCGTCATATGACACCAATACACGAAATATTTACATTTATCCTGCATCACAATTAGTGAGTATACTTACTTAAAAAACCCCTAAAGATTGATGGAAATGAATAACGTTATTTTGGAAATATTTTTAAAAATTTTCACTCTGCTTCAAACATGTTTTTTTCATAATAAATAGATGTAATTTTAATTCAATACCTATGACAATTTATAATGAACATTTCTTATATTTCAGGTAGGTGACGCATTGATTGTGCTGACGTGCTAAGCCACAATCCGAGTAGGTCAGTATTAATTATTTCTCTCTCTTCATTTCAGTGATAGTAGTATTCGAGTATTTATATATTAGAAGTTGTATAGTTATACGAGTATTTATTTAAATTATTTAATAAAATCATGTATTGTTCACGTTAGAAATGAAAAAAGTGAATCTTCTAAATTCATGAAAAAGAACTTGTGCTTTAGGAATGAATGTACCATCCGCAACAGTTAGGTAAAAGAGTGAACCTTGTAGACATGCTAAACTCTGTCTTTCCCTTACCTTGCTTACATGCGTCGTACCTCTCCTTGTGGAGCGACAAAAGGGACCTCCGCTCCTTCGTCCAACTTCCGCAATCGTGCTTCCCACTCGTGGAGGAACCCCTGGAAGCAAAATGCGGTACGAGAGGGCGCGCGTTGTGGCTGACGGAACTTTGTGGAGAGTCTCGCCAACAACACCCTCTCGGAGACGCTCGCGGTTTCACACGGAGCTCCTCAACTGAGCGCACCGGAGGGTAGAGAGGGTTGCAAGGGTGGCGATGATAGTGGGAACAGGTAGAGGTGATGATGTGGAATCTATGGCAATTCCACTTATGATGAAGTGTGGTGATGCAGACATTGGCAAAGGACAGCTATTGCCAGGTTACCATAAGTTCCCAGCAACACAACCTCTCTTCTTTCCAATTACCTCAACCAAGCCACGGTTAGGTGGAAGAGCGAGTCAGATGACTCGAACCTCGCCATAAGACATGAAATAAACAAATAAAATTTCCTCTCTTACTTTGGTGGTTCTAGCTGGCATCGAAGGATTGTGTAGTGGTTTTGTAAGGCCAAGTGCAGTCAATTATAGTCAGGGCCATTGGATTTTTCGGGCGTTATATCTATGATGTTACTCCATGTTTGTGCGGCAGGTAGTACCCCTCAACATGATAGGCACCTAAATTGATAGATGGTAGAGAACGACAAAGCATTGAATTAGATAAATTATTCTACTGAATGACGAGCAACAAAAATAATCGTAATAACGAGCAGCATAAACATTATATTGTGTACCGGTAATGAATAACTGTTTCCATTTTAAGACAACGCTAAAAAATGGTGGCGTAAATATTATAATAATAGGTCACAATTATCATAATGTTGAAACAGTACTTATTAAATGGATGAATCAAAGCGATGTTGTTTAAAACTAGAAGAGGTGTATGGTGATGGTTGTTTGAGAGATGGAAAACTATCCCTGCGATATTCAAAGTCATTGATGGTAGATAACAATTACATTTACAATATCAGACATAATTCTCTAAAACAGTAGTACAAGGAGGGCGAGAGGGTACGGCAAACAAAGCAGAGATAGGATGGAAATTTCGTGGGTGTGTCTACGTAGCCCACATATTCCCATAACTGCTTCACGTCCTTTTGCAATGTCGAGTTCCGCACCTTCCATTCCATTGTAAGTAAAATTCCTTTGCATTCTCCATCTCGTTTGAAGTTGGCATAGCGTCTCCGTTTTGTAAGGAGAAATACTTGCAAGGGGGATGGAGTTGAAGGTAACTGGGGAAGAGTTACCGAGAGTGAGTTCTCCGAAGGCAAGAAGATGGTGGAGGCTCCAACCGCAAGGTGGAGGCTCTTCCCCCACTCCCCTCCACCCCACAGAGTCGCATCTCTTGAAGCACAAAGGCCATTATATCGAGTGTCCACGCGTAACCGAGCTAACCGAGTTTGAACTCCGCCCGCAACTTGTAATAAGGTAAGGAGGTTAGGCAGGAGCGACTCACGACTCGTTCCTCGGTGAAGTTGGAAGCGGTAGAGTTTGCTTGCGTCTGTTCAGTCACCTTTTGGTCCTGTGCCCTTTCGCCCCCATCTTCATCCGTCTTCATCACTCATCTCACAACCGCCGTCCGTCCTCCGGCCTGCACACAAAGCGATAAAGATTGATGTTTACATTTTGTTTTTTATTATTATGTACATATAGAAATGGTATATTGGTTAGTCATATACTTATGGAAGAAATTAATTTTTTTAAAATCAATTTAAAAAATTAAACTTTGAAGAACTTTTAAGCATTATAAGAAATATTATTTTTATAAAAATTAAAAGTTCTAAAAAATTATTTTTATACATACTGAATTCTAGGGACAGATAAGTATAAGGCACGTTGCGAGTATATGATGCTTTATATATATTTTTTCTTTTTCGTGCTTTATAATTTCGACCTACATGTGGATTTTTTTAAAACAGGTAAATACTATATTTGAAGAAAAGCTATAAACCACCAGAAATACCGGCAGTCGATCAATCAAGCAAAACTTTCTACGAAGTCATAATTGATTCATTGAAAAATATCGAAAAATTTGAAGTAGCGTATACCGGTGAATAAAGGCGCAAAAGTATCGATAGCACTATCGATAGTTTTCCACCTTTATTCACCGGTATGCCACAATCGATAGTTTTGACTATCGACCACCGTCGATAGTTAATATCGAACTATCGATAGTTTCCGATATTCACATATCAATTCTCTCGTGCCCAAACATCTGTCACGTATAGCTTTCATACAACTTTGAAGACATGCACGGGATGGTTTTAAATCTGATGAATCAATTCCATTAAAGACTGGAAACGTAATCGAACTCGGTGACAGTGATTCAACAATATATTTTTCTAATTAGATTAGAAGAGTGGGAGGAGATTTCCATTGGTTCTCAAAGATTCTTTCTTGGCATAAATCGTTTTAAAGAAATCCTTTTCCCGTATGTTGTTCAACGCATTTCAGTAATTAAAATCAATAATACCGACGTACCACTTTTCATTACCTTTAATGCTTAGTTACAAGAGCAACGGCTACTTTCCAAACATTTTCTTTTGTGAGAGTGTTTTGTGACTCAGACCTGAGATGTAGAACTGATTGAAATACTTATTTTATTGTTTCTACCATGATTTAGCAAATGTTTCCAGCAAACTTTCATGCCGACGTATATAATTTGTTTCTATTCAAAATCATAACTAACAATTTTCAGTTTTTCAAGCCTAGTCATATTTTCCGAAATACGAAATTGGGTCACTAGGCATATATCGCGCTCACTACATTACCAAATCGTAAATGAAAATGTTTGGGCTATGTATTCTCTTGTTTAGCTCTGCGTAAGCAATCAGATCGTAAATTAGACAACAGTTTGAAACTATAGAAAACTATCGATAGTTATCGGCCAAAATATCGATAACTGTTGATAGTGAGAACTATCGATAGTTTCTACCACTGCCGGTGAAATATTCAAACAGCAAAATCGCATTATACATTTTGCATCAATCTTGCTGCTTCAGATATTTCTATTTTTTTCTCTCAAACTCTCATTATGATGCTCCACTTTTTCTACACACCTCTGATTCGCTATGTAATTTGAATATGATAAATATTCACCATTTGCACTCCAACAGTCATTCCGTCTCCTCAAATAGAGCACCATTCTTCGTTACATTTTCTTCACTATTAATCATCAGTAACATAATAAAAATAGCAACATTCAGATGAAAATTGCGACGGACCGGGACTCGAACCCGGGACCTCCTTCTCTAGCCGCAGGTGTGCTTTCCTCTTTGTGGATTTGCAGTGGATACCACATCGGCGGTTAGAACAGGAGGTTCCTAGTTCGAGTCCCAGTCCGTCGCAATTTTCACCTGACTGTTGACGTTGCAAACACTCCTCCACGATTAGTTACTCGGAAGTTGTGAGTTAATAATAAAAATAGTTCCCGTTTTAACGCGTTTCAATTGCGTCCGCCTATTATTGTCCTTCCATGGCGTAGTTTTAAAAAACAAGTCGAATTATATCTTCCTACGATTCTCCGAATGCCAAAACTGTGGGGTTGTTAAAAGAAGTCGGCAGTTTATTAATCTTGGGCATAGTTAACTTTGATATCTGTTACGGAGTACCTCGTCAGAGTGTGAGAACTCTTTAGAAATGCAGTGGAGACGTAACATACGTTTTTTTCTTGGTTAGATGCGGCTTTATCTTTGTTGGGAGTAAAATTGTTTGTACGAAACGCAATAGATTACTGGAGTAAAGATTTGTTGCCTTTTATTACATTTCCAAGAACTGAGGATGAACTTCGTCGTACGATTTGGCCTGAAAAGAAAAGAAAAACTGTATTGTATACAATAATAAAATGTTCGGCATTCAAAAATTTATCGTGCAATTTTTGAACCTACATAAAAGTGTCATCGCCAGTAGCTGAGTTTGGATTTTATGAAGTAACGTAATATTAGTTTAGCAAGGGAGGAAATATATTTGTTTGGTTCTCGATCCAGAAATCCCATTTGGTGTGAGCTGTTATTGAAAATTGTAATTTTCTTCCATGTATGTACAAAATAACATTTTGGAATAATTAGTTATTTTTAATAAAACCATATGATTTACCGTGTGTTTATATTCACGGTATCAATGTCACCGAATCCGGGAGAACATCAAGAATGTGAACTGAAAACCTGTGATGAAATACATTAATTGCTCTTCTACCACAATGATCCATGTCTAATATATTTCCTCCCTCTCTATGTATCGTTCTCTTTACATATCGTACACACTCCTCTTTTATTGTTCTTTTTTACTATTGAATTATACTTTATGGTCGTCAGTAGAGTTATTTTAAATAATATTTCTTCGCTCTTTCAGTATGTTGTCGTGCGTCTATATCATCACACGAGTTATCGAATGTTCAATAATACAATGATTGTCAACGTATTGTGCACGATTATATATGAGTACTGTATTTAACATGTCTTATGATTAACTGAAAACCATGTCGATTTTATTTCAAATATTTGTAATTACCATGCCGCCAATTAGCGTACTCAACCAGATTTTACTTTACCAGAATTACATCCTATTAATTTTTTTAGCAAATTTCTAAATCTTTATTTAATACTTCCCTTTATACTGTGAAATGATATCTACGAAATTCATTTTCATCATTAGTAGCATAGAAGTAGTTTGTGTATATCTACTTCGTGGACTCGAAATAAACCAGGAGTTGAAATGCCATTATCATTGCTATTTGACGCCTCGTTTTTCCAGATGACGCCGCACTGGCATTTTTGTTTCGGTGTTTCGTCATGCTGCAGCCTTCTTTAGGTTTGGCGTAATACGTAGAGAGGTATGGGTTGAGTGGGTAAGGCGGAATCGGGGGAAGGAACAGAAGTCTACGAATTGAATTGCTCTGTTATGTTTACTCAGTTGCCCTATTGGTGCTTATTCAAATACTCTTGACTCATTTCCGTTCGTATGAACAGTTATCGATTCCTTTCCATCGCTTTATATATGTACCGAGACTGTAAGAGGTAGTGTGCTTTTCATATTGCAATATCGTCAATATACCGTTCCTACAAAGTTTTATTTTTTCGAACAGTTCTCCTCTTTCTCTCTCTCTCTCACACACACACAGTTACCGTTCATTATTGCTTTTATTTACTCAAAAGACTTTCTATAGTTTACCACACTCTGTATGTCCTAGAACTCTCAATCCTCAGCTTTTCTCTCGTCTCTATTCTCCACCAATTCTGACATATTTAGAGAGACACAGTACGAGTATATCAGACATCTGTTCTCAGTTTAGTTCGTAAGTCGCTTTTTGCTATTCAGTTTCCAGGACGCGTTGACATAAATTGTGTTTGCTGGAACTGCTTGATAGATATATGCACTAGCAAGTAAAACTACGAAAGCTTACTCGGTGAATCCGAGAGTGATAAATTCTTCTAACTAGGCTACACTTTATTGACGTCAATCTCTGGCACTAAAAGTGAAGCTGAAATTCCAAACCAGGCGAGGAACTAAAATACAATATAGGCTATAATTATTCACACCACTTTGTTAAATCATAATTTCTTTCATTCTTAGCTGCAGACCGGGAGAAAAGAGAGATTTTAAGAAACGTTATCTGTAAAAAATATTGTATAACATTGTTTGTGAAATACAAACAAAATATTTGAAGTTGACAAGAAATTATGGTATCCCAGATTTCGATAATTGATAGACTAAATAGAATATAACTTTTCCTGGTCATTTGTTTCTGTGTGTAAGCTACTAATAAAACAATGTTTCAACTGAGATAAAATAACTTATGTATGTTACTTTACGTGCAAAAAAACAAATATAAATTAAGAATATGTTGATAAATTGAAAGGCGTTTCTATGTTGCTCATTGTTTTATTGGTAGAAAGCATTTTCGGCTGCATAGCAGCCATCGTCAGTAACATACACTGAAAAACGTTATTGTATACTTTCATATTATACATTAATGTTTTAACATTGTAAATTAAGTATAGTGAAATTAGACATACGTGAAATAATATCTTTTTTTAAAAGCCATCTCGCTTTTGATAAATATGTAATTATGTTCTTATGATTATGTCGGTTTCTTATTGAAATAGTCGTCTTGTCATTATAACAGTGAGGTCATCCGAAATAAATGTGCAAGAATGTCAAAAGAAATATTTGTATATGCTTTGTATGACATAGAATTCAGGGCTTTTGAAAGAATGACCTATTTTGTTTCAGTAGCAAATTTTTGACGTATCAATTACTATATTTTCTTGCGATCGTAAGCCACTCTCAGAAGCAGAGAGCACGTCCCTCAGGCATTTTTTTGCTTTGTGACTCCAGAGGCCACAATTCCTTTCCTCATCAATTATTGCTTCCCTTTCTTTCATAACAACCGCAGTTCTCTGAGCGTAAACAAATTTCCTGGAAGCTCACTGGGATCAGAAGAAAGGCAACGAAGTCTCTAGACGGTTCTTGAGAAGCAAGGCGTACGGCGGGCGTGGCGTGGAAGTCAGTCGCCACGGCAACATATCTTCTTCTGATCAGCTCAGTATTGGAAATGGAATCTGAAAACGAGACAGAAGGAGATTCCGTGGAGTTTTGGGATGGGAGAGCGGGAAGGAGTGTTCCTTTGATCAGCAGTAGATAGCTTTGGAGTGCAAGGGTGAGGCCCAGCGGACCGATTCAATCTTTGGATTGATGAGCTCCGTTCTTGCATTTCTTTACATCGTTGTATATGCTTTCAACCATGTGGTCTCTCTTCTCAATCCTCCTAATCTTTGTTTTACGACGTCCGTCTTTTCTAGTTTCTTAACGTAATTGAATCTGTAATCGACAAATTACAATTTCCGAAATCTGCTTTTCTCTAATTCGTTAATTTAATTTAATTCAATTCATGTCTTATGGCGAGGTTTCACCCTTGACACCTGCTCTTCGATCTACCCCTGACTTGGGTGAGGGAATTGGGAAGGAGAGATGTTGGATTGTCGGGGAACTTATGGTACCAAACCATCATTTGCATGGACTAGTTGAGTGGAACCCCAGCTGATAATCTCATCTAGTTCGGCCAAGCAGGGTTTGAACCCACTCTCCCGCTTAGCGGTATCGTGGAAGCGAAGACGCTACCACTAGACAACAGATTTTGCTTATTTTTTTCTATAAATAATAAGTCTTCTGAGTGATAACACATTCTCATATAATTTTCAGAAGTCAGCGTCGCTCAGTGGAAAAATAAAATAAAGTGAGCAGAGCACTGAGTCGCTGGCTTGACAGTCCGGGATTCGAGTAGATTTATCTTTATGCCTCAACGTCTAGACTGAATCGCAGACCTACTCAGCCTGCAGTAAAATGAGTACCAGGTCGATCCCGGGGTCAAACCGATCGGATCGGGAGAGATGCTACCCCCTTCACCTCGTCCTTGTATTATAAATGTTTCTGACTGTTTTTTAGGGAAATAACGATATATTTCTTGAAAAAATACATGAATAGTTTTTGCGTTTTCAATGAAAAGAAACGTCTGACGAAGTCGCAAACCTGTTGACGAAACGTTGTGAATAATATACAGTTATTTACCTATAAAAAGCAGTTCACGTTAAAAATTTCATTATATAATTATTTGCTAACGTTTATTTACGTCTGTGACGTCGCAAAATACAGTTTGTTGAGTCTTACGATTGGTTCTAAGTCAAATATCGATGATCGAAACCTTATTTTACCCTCTTTAATTTTTATTTGCTTTGAACATAGGAGAGATATGTTTCACACAGAATGTCCCTAGTGTGGGTGTCCATGGATCTCCGTCCTCTTGCATGTCTATAGAGCGCAACCTCTGAATGGACGCCAAGCATTTAATGCAAGAGGAAGGACCGCTATGTGTGTGAGGTGCGCGCCCGCCGAGAGGCAGACAGCGTAGCGGCCGCTCGCGCAGGAAGTAGCTACCGGGACTATCGATCGAGACATGGCATTGTGACGGCACAGGCGCGGGGCCATCGTACGGACCCATCGCGAATGAGTAGAAGCACGGCGCCGCCGCCTGTGGGGGAGGGACGTCGGTCGGTCGCTGAACGTCCCGAGGCTACTGTACACAAGCAGGCGACCCACCATAAATCTCTTCCAGGGAGAACCGCTGCTCGCACGGGGGTCGTTGCCTGCCCGAGCGCACTGCTTCAAAAGTGCTTTTGATCCTGTTTACGTAAGATTTGTTCGGTACGGGATTGCCCCACAATGTGTGCTGGAAGGATTCATGAGTGTGTAATGACTTTTGAAGTAACTTCGATGTAGTTAGGACAGGCAGAACGTTGCGTCTGCGGAAATACATGGCAGTCAATGTTTGCTGACTGGGATGAAATATACGTGCGAAGGGTGTACGAATCAATGATTCAAGGAATAAATAAGTAATCGGGATAGCAACAGGGTGATTGAATCAATGGATCAGTGAATATATTCTGGGTCAGTAAGTCAATGAATAAGTGACACAGTAAATTAATGAAGTGGATGATAATTTTGTGAATAATTCATTGAATGAATCGATAAAGCAAATTATGTACTCAATTATGACATTATTACGTCCATATTACTTCATCTAAAATTTCGTGAAAAATTAATTCATAAAAACAGGAATAGAGCTTTCGAGGATTTTGCAGCACAAGAATACAAAGTTTAAATTAAGAAAGTTTAGTGAATATTCAAATGTCTAAGGAAGTGAGACTATCTTACCTAGAGTAGCGGAATATTTGCTGAAGTTTGTAAATGTATAATAACTGCCACACCTACAGAATGTCTTTCGTAATCTCATACTGGAACGTAAAAATTACACACTTGTTCAATAAGGAAGTACGGTGGATATGATGTGTTATACTTTTAGACACAATTTAACGGTTAGAAATATGTTTTAATAAAAGTCCAAAATTTTAGTGTTGTTAAAACGCAAACGATCACTCGCACATCATTCTTGCTACTGTACATACACGAATAAATTCAAGAGTGCTGTAAAAGGACGTCCATCAAACTTCTAGCGTCTTCGTGAACCATTCTCTACCTCTCCACATTCCCTCAATCCCTCAACACACCTTCGTCACCACATCGCTCGCCTTATCGAAGGCGAAGCGCTTCGGGGCGCTCCATGTTTGCCGACGATAGGGAAATCAGTTTGCACGCTGTAAGCGGCGCAGTCCAAACAGCGGAACGGGCGACATTGTTCCGGTCGCCAGGCGAAAATTGCGTCGATGGTGCCGACGCCATGGAGCTACGTAGTGCACAAACAAACCTCTGGCATAGTCACCACCGCCATCGTTCTCTCCTCCTCCTATTCCTCTTCTTCCTCTTCCTCCCTCTACTCCAGCCAGCCACACTGCTGTCTACTGCATCCGTTACGTTTCCAAATTCACTCATAGGGAGCCCAACGACTGCAACAGCTTTTGGGTCGTTGTTACCGACAAGTCTCTTGCCAACGTAATGCTTCCTGCTGCCCCGTGGTGGACAAGCCCAAACCACTTCATCGCATCGCTGCCGCCAGTCAAATTTTCAGAAGCTCCTTTACGCTGCTGACACGATGCTGATCCTACATGACGATTTGCGTTTACGGCATGTCAATAAAACACGGAATATTCAAATTGAAGTTTTTAGTTACTACAATTATAACAAACTTAGGATATGAGAAAAATGACGTACTCCATAGATAAAACAATGTTTTGAATTAACGCTGCACCACATTTACCAGATAAGTAAGAATTTTACAAGAATATGCACTGTCTCACAAATTCAAAGAAGGATTGTTTGAAATGACATTTTCAATTCGAGATATGAGTTTGATGTACCTATTACGTAATCTATTCACGTAGTGAAGGAGAAAAGTCTACGTGTTACGCCATAAAACTTGCAACGATTGCAAAAGGTAGAATGGAACTAAAAGGGTATCGTAGAATAAAAACTGGTCCAGAAAAGAACAATAAAAGCTTTACAATATAATTATATATAATAATGTTGATGTCCTTTTAATTCAAACATCTTAAATAATCTAAATCGAGTTGAGAATACATTATTGTCAAGACTGAGTTTTCATTATAGTCGTAGGCTTTCTTTAAATAATCAACATACTTTCCTGAGAAGATAATAAATAATGGATCAATGTTTATTTGCATAATTACTTACATTTGAAACTATTGTTTATAAAATGACATTTCCTTCAGGTTGATGTTAAATTGATGTAGTTTCCGTCACAGTATTTTGTGAGACATAATCTGTTCTATGTGATCAAAGAAGAACTGATGTGGAAAATTGTAAATATAAAAAATTAAACATTTTTAAATTATTAAAGTATTTTGTTATCTTCATGATTTTTATCTGTGAGTGAATGAAATGCATGACAGATCCTTTAATAATGGAACTACTTCATCCTGCATTAGTCCAGGAAACCGCGCCAATCTCATCAAGAAAGCCGGCATTCAAAACAGGCGTTAAATATTTTGAGTTGCTTGTAACATTTTCAATCACTAACCTGTGTGTGATCTGCCGTTTGGTATGACACAGCACACGTAATCGTCGCATCGTTGTTCCCAACGTACTTTTGAGCGGGGGGGGGCCTGATCGATTCCTCACTTATTGGGGGAGGTTTTTAACAGACTCGTCTCCAGATCAATGACGGTTCGGTACCATACATTCACTGACAACCCAAGATCTTTCGTTGCTAACTCCTCTTTCCAAAATAGAAAGCTAGGTGGTTCTGAAATTAAGGCATCACAATCAATTAATTGGATGAAAGTACAAGAATTTCGATCCATACAATGGCAAATCATTTCTTAAAATGAAATGGAAACGTAGTTGATGAATTGAAATGTTAATGAGCATAACATGAGAACAAAGCAAATAAAAGAAACGAATAGAGTTGACCGCTACCCTTCATAAAGAATTCATCTGTTACAAAAAAGAAATCAGCAGTTTCAAATTTAAAAAATTAAACAATTGTTGTGGACGACTACGAGATTTCAATAAAAAGTTTCAATTAATTTCCCTGCCATTGCATGTCGAAGCCGTGTGATCTCCGTCCAGACGATCCGAATTTCGCTTGCTGGAACCAAATAGCCAGCTCAGCATAAGCATCAGTCAGAAAATGGACGTGGAGGTCTTGATAATGCAGAGGAAAGCGGGAAGTGGTGTACAACGTAACTGTTAGCGGCGGTCAGCTCACAGCTGATTTATCTGTTGGTGGTCAATCATGAAGTTAAATCATTCTAACAAAACCCGTGCGATTTAATTCAAGGCAACATTTCTACAATAATATGAAGGTTTAGTTTTTCTTAGCCAGTTTTATTGGCCTGAATAGTATGGTAAATTTTACTTTCCCCCATCTACTAGTTGTAAGCAAGTTTCACTCCGTTTCACATTTAGCGTTAACAATGTAAACAGGACATCAGAACAGTTATTAGTAATATATGATAATGCGCAAAGGAACATCACATCACTTGCGTGCAATTTCCGACGAATATTGTTTATACCAGAATGGTCGCAGTTTATACGCGTCGGAGTTGTCAATTGTTCGGACTCAAGTAGTCAAGTAGATTCTTTTCTTTGTGAAATTTTAAATACGTTCGAAAGGAAAAGGCAAAAGATGAACAATTGACAATCAAGGCATCTTTTAATGCTCTCACGTACGATACTTCGTTTGTGGAATCCATTCTGTTCGTACTTCGTCCGGTTACATAGGAAAGTATCGCAAATTTTCTTGAACATTTCAGTATTAATGTATACCATGATGATGATTGAATCAAATGTTCTGCTTTATATTGATTTGAAAATATTAACTGTTTTATGGTATATTTGACTAATCAACCCAAACCAACAATCAAGATGAAACTTTTAAAACATGTGTGTTAGCTTTCAAAGTAAACAATGCAAGTCAATTTGTTTACATCTTCAAATACATATTGCATTTTTTTGAGTTACGTGATAACACAAGAATTATTTTTTTCACATTAAATAAAATACATTTTGTAGAATAATGTTGTGTAAAAATGTTTTGATCCTTATAAATAAAATACTTGTCATTGTGATTTGACATTATGTCTAAAATGTTCTAGTGTTTTTGTGAGCAAGAGAAACATATTATATTTCTAAAAGTATAGATGCTGTTAAGTATTCTATTTTGTACAAAATCCTCGTCTACGCTAATTGTTAATAGCGGTATCGACTTGTAATGATTATGTCCATCCTTATTAATTATTACTATTGGACGATATCACTTTATTTAACACTACAAAGTAAACAAAGAACGAACTACGAGAGTTATGGAAAAGAGGATAAAATTAGAGTATTTGCAACAAATGGTACTAATGTTCAAAGATATATACTGCGAAGAAAACAAATAGCGCAAAACCATTCTGTACATCATCGATTTATATTGCAATTGGCGTTTGTTTTTGGATCTGTTGTTTAAGATCAGTTTTTCAGTATGTACTTTGCAATCCTTGGGAAAGTAGATTAAGGTAAAACCTTATGTATTTTGTAGGCTAATTGAATCCTATATACCTAGATAGGTATATATGGAACCCATCTGCAGTTCTTATACCCAAGTATATGGTTCTCATATATTCACCACTGTTATAAAATAAATTCTTCTTCTCTGCTTAGTTAGTTTGGTAGAAACTGACATTGAAGTAATAACATGATATGGTGGAAATCATTTTTACGAAACAATCAAACGAAATATCACATATGTCACTATTATGAAATCTCTTTGCACAACAAATTTAAAGTAAATCCTAGGAACCTGTTTTGAAATATTTACTGTATCAAAAATTACCGAAGTCTTCATATTAAGTTCCTCATACTCTAGATATGAATAATTAAGAGAAGAAACTCATAGAATGGAAAATACAGCACGCATTATTTGAGATATTATAATAAAATGACATGTACCTAATTGTGTTAGATAATNTTTATACAGACTCTCTTAGCTCTTACCTAGGTGCGGTGTCTATTGAAATAATGAATCTCGAATTTAGAGTTATTTTAATAATAACGATTTTTAAGCAATCTTTTCCAAATAATCTATAGTTTATAATAATGAAAGTAATTATGAAATATTTTTTGGTGTTTTATTAAGTACAAATTTGTTGGTATTCTGTTACAATTATAACACGTACCGAACTACTTTTGTCCTTATCTTAGGAGTGTACTGAAATGTTAGCCTTAGACGTATGTCCTTAATAATTCACATGTTTTTGATAACAAAAGATTCTTTCTTCAATTTAAGAACATTTTTATAAAACAGATTAGAATCAGAAATAAAACACGTGTTAGTTAACTTTATTTAATGTTTTGAGTTTACAATAGAATTTACAACAGGTGTAAAGTAACGTGATATGATATTCTTAGTTCATATAAGTTTGTTGCGTAACAGTTCAAAGCTCTAAAGCGTCCTTTGTTCCACATTACGATTTTCAAGAGGACGAGAGCCTTTAAATCTCTCCCTGTGCTCCATTGCACTCCCCAGTTCTATGCATATAAACACGAAACTCAACTTCAAAGTAATTGAATTTCGAGAACGCTTAGCAAGTACGACTGTTCATTCAACATTTAGCTGTGACAGGGGGATAGCCAGTCCAGTTGTTCCTGGAAGTCAACGTCCAGTGAAATTCAACTATCTCTGTTTCATTGTAGTAACTCACTAAAATTGACACTGAACTCGAGAAATTGAACATTAGAAAGACACAAACGATACTTACAACATGGTGCAAAATATTCCCAGAAAAGCTTTATGCAGACATTATAGATATATCATTTAACTAATAAGGATTTCGATTACCTCAAAATATATCAACAAAAGTGTTTTAGTAGTGCTTTTTACTTATCTCTCCTCCATATGCACTTATTATTTACATAAGAAATTAAAGATAGAGGTAGTTACATCACTGTACAATATATTTTAAATAAAGTTAAAAAATATAAAATAACTTTTCTAAAGATTTATTAAATTTAAATAATACTTGTGATAAATGGGAATCCAAATGGGATTTCTAAAACTTACGATTACTAGAAGTGAAACGAATTATCACCGAAGTTAAATAATATATTTTAAGTTTAAAATATAACCACATACATAAATAAAAATGTTAAAATAAGTTCAATATACGAAACCATGAAATTTAAGTTTCTTGAAAAGGTGCGATTTCCACGTGAAGAAACAGGAATAGACTTTGTGTCAAATTTTCGAAAAAAACAAGCTTATAATGGCAACATTACTTGCCTCCAAGAATTTCGAAAAGCCCTCCCTCTAACACAGCGTCAGGCTTGTTAGATACGTAAGTTCAAAGTTAATGTAATACAGCGTCAGCTCCATTCGTATCGCTTTCTCCACAAATCTTGAACGACCTAGCAACGTCCATTAAAACGCAATACCATGCAAACACCATAGTAAAAGGTCAGGAAAAAAATAAAGAGTTAAACATTAGCAGTGAGCGTGACACTAAGGAATCTTAACAATTTCACAATTTTTGGGGGGCAGGAATCGTACTCTAGTCATAAATAGAGTTGTAGTAAAATTTGTGAAAGGGGTATTTAGTAAGTTTCTACATTACCTCTCTTTTGGGAATACCATCCTTGTCCTGTATTTACAAGTATATAAAATTTCTCGTGCAGAGTGGGAATTTTCCTATATGGCACGAGTCTGATAGATCAGTCTTCGTTCAGATAGCGGACTGGTCAAAAAGATAATTTTATCTATGAAGTGTTGTAATAATAAAGTTTTCCTGCCCTTTTAACGGGTCTTGATAATGTATCGAAGGTGGACAAAATAATTGAAAAAAGTAAACTACAAAAAATATGTGTACATTTAACAAAAACGTTTTTTTTACCAAAAAATTTATTTTTAGCCTTTAAAATATTTGTTGCTTCTTGTTATTCAACCAGAGTTTGTTTGTTAATATTTTTCCCCTTAAAGTGAAGGGGCAATCTTACTCGTTAAATGGTTTTGTAATTAGAGAAAATCTCCAGTGTTTAATGAAGTTTTAGTGTAACAGAAGGTTCTAAATATATATTTTTTTGCCAACCATCGTTCATTGAGCATTTGTTCCTGTTTTCTAAAGAATATAGAATCGTAAAAGATAGTAGAAACACGAAGAGGAAATATACATCACAAGCGAAGGAAGTACGACGTGTCCAATAAAACAAATATGAAACGTACAAAAAACAGCTCGTGCAATATTGCTGCGCCACTGGATTTTTAAACCAGTCTCAGCTTCTTTTTCTTTTTACCGCTTCTACCACCCACTTGAGTCTCAGCTGTTTTCGTAACAACCGTTTCACTCGTACGTCACCACCTTCATCATCCTCCTCTCCCCTACTGCCCCCATGGCTACCATCGTAACCGCCGAGCATTGCGTGGGTGATATATCGCGGCGAGCGCCTGCATCGCGGGCGGCGCGTAATGAAGAATTGCGTTCCGTGCGGTGGAAGACCGAGCCCCCGCAGTTGAGCGTTATGAGGTGTGTCGACCGCATCACCCCACAAACATGCTCCGTACCCAACTTCGCTTTGCTTCGCCCTTTCCTTCTCTATTCGGCTTTTCACAATGGCTTCCAATGTCTGTTCAGTTTGAGTAGAAAGATGACTCGTCTCGTTTTAGAATCAATATTTTCAAAAGACCGATAAAATTTACGTCTGTTTACTGCATTTCAGGGCGTAGTGTTTATGCGTTATCTCAAAATTATTTCGGAGTTCTTCAACCAACATTAAAAAATTGTATACCGGTTCTATTAATTTTGGTACAGAGGAAAATGCATATAATTGTCCAAATCTATTAGGGCACGAATATATTTGTCGTTACAAAATGAGATATAGTTTCAATTGAGAGACACAATCGTAGGTTTCTACTTATGATCTATAATGAAAGTTTGGTTGCAGGATTTTCAAATACTTCAATTTTTTGTCTCAATATTGTGTCAGTTCAAGTATATTCTATAACGTACATTGCAATAAGTAGTTTAATTCGGAACTTGAGAGATTACGGTGTAAAATTTGTGTTTGCCAAATTCATTTTTTCTATTTATACCTTGGTTATGTCGAAAAAAGCTTTATTAATTTCCTTTGTGCAAGCATAAACTGGGACCAAACCTAGGTGGCCATTATTTTTCCACCTTGACCTACGTTTTTTTTAGATTGTCGAGGATAAGCATCTTCATGATAGAGTGGTAAAAACTTAATTCTCAACAAGATATAGAACAATACTCCGAAGAACTAAGGACAATAGAGGCAGATTAAGCTGCAGGAAAAAAAATGGCATACTTAATTAAATCATACCGGAGTATTATTATCCACGGTCAATATTTAATACTATAGTCTTTTATTTAGCGCTTTAAAGTCGCTGCTTTTAAATTAAACCTCTACCCTCTTTGCTCATTTTTTCCCCACTTTTCACAGCATCCCCACGCCATCTTTCCCCTCCAATAAAAATCGCTTTGCAAACCACCTCACCACCCAGAGCCGATGTTCGCTTGTTTCATTACGAACGGCGAATAAACCACTCCAAGAGGCCGCTGTTATGAAGAACAACGACCGAATAAAAAGAGACGGAGCCACGTGCTTTGAATTCAAGTATTTATCAGCCATCTATATTAATGCCGCGCATGGGATAAGCTGGGTACAAGAGGAAAGGGATTGGAGAGAATATCGGTAGTGGGGAGTGAGGGGGTGTATAAATGGAGGTGGGGTAGAGAAGAAAAACGAACTTGGAAGGAGGTGCAGTAGGTGGGTGGATGTTACAGACGGAATGAATGTTAACTGTTGAAATGGATGGATGAGGTGTTGGTGTTGGAGCGCAAACAGCAACGGTGCCGGATAAGCTTCTTTCGATTTGGGCATTTATGGAGCAAGACTATCCCACGCAGAGGTTGTCGTGGAAGAGACGTTTATCTGCCCATTCCTCTACTGCCTTACCTCATATACTCTTGGAGATCTCTTGCTCATAAAAACGAAAACCGATCGAAATATTTTTAAATTATTCAAATATATGTTTCGGTGCGCTGCTTTCTGGAATATAATCAGTTGTGTAACATAACACTCGCATATGTCATGTAATAAGGCAATGAAGAATACGTAAGGTAAGTAATACGGAAGTAGTGATACAGAGTTTCTGCGAAGTGTAATTTTGTACAGAGCGACGAAAATTGCGTGTGAAAATACTGTAAGTAGTATAAAATTCAAATCGCCATTTACGTCTCAAAAACGGTAATACTGCGATACCAACTGCCATCCCGCAGCTCTAGCGATGACAATGGTGAACGCGGAGAGTGAATGCAGTGTACACCTAGACTGCTTTAATGACAATCTGATCCAATTTACGCATCAACAATGCATGCTAAAAAAAACCTACATCTGTTCTTGTGACAAAATTTGATGTCTATCTTGATTAAACCCTCAATGACACTGCGCGTAACATGGTAACGTTTGCAATATTCGGTTTCTTTTTAGGTGATTTATTGAGATACGGGGAATGTCATAAACTTAATGTAATACGCATTGTTCTAAAGAAAATTTATGATATTTCCATAAATTAGGAACTGTAGAAAATGAAATATTAGTTTATTAAATCACAAATCCGTAAAGTTTTAAAGCAGCGATCTTGATTATTAGACCGCTTTGGTCTCTAGTTAAATAATAGGATCTTATAAGTTGTCAAAAACACATTACATTTTTGTATTTATTTTTGCACTATTTTTCCCAACAAATCACTGTATCACATGCATTTAAGAATAAAATCACTTAAAGTTTCTGTAATTCGGAAATTTTTCATAATTTTCTGAACTTTGCTCTTTTCTATGTCGATAATGCTAAATCAGAAATATACAGCACGAACTTGCACTCCTTACCAATTAAAAATTTTATGTTGCAACAATGTTGAAATAATATGAGCGCCTTAATATATATTAACGCGACGTTCACGTTTCATAAAACAATTCATGAGTTCTAATGGTAGGCTTACGTGACACAAATTTAAAAATAATTTCATCTAATCGTAAAATGAGTTAGTTTTTTTTTCTTGGATAAAAATCGAAAATTTATATTGTAAGTGGATCAATGGAGACTACAAAATTAGAAACGTCGAAAGAAACTTTTTATCCGTGGGATTTACTATTTATTTTAAATATAACCCAATAAATGAATTGGTAATTAGAAGGTGCTCATACAAAGACAGTTTGATGAAATGCCATTGAGGATTTTATATTAAATTATGTTTCGGATATTATAATTCAACTCGTAATACCATCTAGAAATGATCAAATAATAAGTTTACTTTAAAATCTCACTACGTATAAAAATTCATAAGGAAAATTCCTACTCTCATCTAAAATTTAAGTACACGGCACATTTCTACATAGTGAAGCGATTACACCGATGTATAATTATATTCTCTTATAGTGGACTGTTTGTTTTTAAACACCCTCATTGGAATTCAGGCGATATGCATATCTTTTGTACTATGTATGAAAATTATATGCAAAACTGATTAACATTCACAAGTTAATTTTGCTCCATCGTTGAAACGCTTTCCGCTTGGAAGTCCAGAACTCAGTAATTAAAGCGCAGAGAAATGAGAAGATTCACAGTTCCACTTGTTCTGAATTGATTCATTGAAGGGCAAGGGATCCACTTAATTTAAAGTGAACCTTAGAAAGTACCAGACATATTTATTTTCTTTAATATTCTTTTGGGAAGACTGTATTCCACAGTACTGTTTCGTAAATAATTTCAAGTACATAAAGGATTATCAATATACAATATTCAATCATGTATGTTTATGTCATGTGAATAATGTCTATACAATAGATTTTGTAACAATCTTTGTGAGGAATCAGTAAATTGAAATTACATGTGATTCCTTGATATGGCATATGAACGCATACGAACAGCATAAATAGTGTAGCTCTTTATGTTTGTCCGCAAGGAAAAACTAAGAATGTTAAAAAAAGTTTTGAAAATGTTCTGGATTATAAAAATTGTGAAGGTTTATCGTCAAATTTTCCCAAGGTTGCAGGCAAGGTTAGAACGAAATTGCCATCCGATAAATAGTTACTATTACTTTTAGATTTCTTTTAGCTGAAAATATTACACGAATCTAGGTAAAATTGTCTGAGTAAAATATACTCAAAAAGTCGTGAATCGTTATTGCAACGTTAAACAGAATTTACCAAACGAACTAAGAAAATTAACTCTAGTTTATTCTTTATGTTTGTCTCAACAAGTTTCTATCACAGTATTTCAAGCTTAAGTTTATTGCAATCATTTTTAAACAGTCTTGAAAGTTAAAGTCGTTCTTTTTTAATGCAATTAATTTGAAACTTATAATATGACTTGTTGGTATAAGGTTAAATGCTCTAACTTCAACTGTGAAGATTTTCTCAGTAAACATTGTTAACAATTTTACAGGGGATATTTACTATGAATTAGGGTAATTATTAATCAAAATTTGTTTTTTCCCATCTTATTTGAGAATTTTAGATTAAGATTTCCACTTTACTTCTCACTGTAATGAAATTCATGAGTCGAAAATGATGCAACAGGAAGATAATACCACTATTTAAAAATAAAATGTCTGTTTCTGATGTTTTTTATGATTTGTTTTACCAATTATAGTCGTACCAATTAATGAAACCAATTATAGTCTCACGCAATTATGATTTGCAATTTCAATGCTCGTATTATTCTGAGATCCTGTTGCATACTTATTTAATTGAGATTCGACGCGACCAATGACAATCAGCTTAAGTCAAGATGTTGAGGAACTGCGTTTGGATCTTCGTAACCGGACTTGCTCGACAGGAGCATGCTCATCCGATGTTGGCAGATATGCACCGAACGCGAATAGGAACACGAGATGGATGGGGCGCGGGGGTTCAGCTGAGGTGGTTGGGACGATGGCGGGGTTTCGGTGACTTAGGTCGACGGGCAAGTGCGGGGACGGACGTAGGAATTGGCGTTGAGCCAACCACATAAACTGGTGCCTGCTTGTCCCCTTCCCCGCCTCCTCTTTGCTCCTCCCGCGCGTCGCGAGAGCGAGGACGGTCGGGTGTAATGAGGGGAGACACGCCGTATCGATCAGATCGCGCTCGCCCGCCAGATATATCGCGCCGTGGAGGCGGCCACTCCCGACGCGTCGACCGCTGCTGAGATTACGAAGAGGGCGAAGACCTAAGGCGTGCCGCAAGGATCACGTCTTACACATACGAAATTCTCATATCTGAGGAAATTCATTTACAGGGATTAAAATACGTTAATGAAAATGTCATGACAACTCTATTTTGTAGTACCTGACAACTAAAAGAAACTATGCAGTGACTCCAACGAAAAGATAACGCATCTCTTTACAAAAAAACAAAGGAACAAGAGTACATTTCATTGACTTGAAACAAATAATTCCTCAAATTGGATCAGCTAGTGTGTGGTCAATTACCAAACAGCTGAGGATACTGGCTTTTGTTTTAGTAATATAGTTCATGTCAAACTTTAATCCTAAAATAATAATCTGATTCAAAATCAATAGCATAAGAAATAGAAATGAACTTATACCCTAATTTCTATGCAGAGATTAAGTATCTGATATACCAATATTCCGGAGAGAGAGATTTTGCATGAATCTCCCCATTCTATCCTCAGCCGCTTATACACTTGCGATAGGGAATTTTAAAATATTATAATAAAATGTACGACAGTTTCCATACTAATATTAATAATAATCCTACTATTTTTATTTCATGATATTTAGATTTTTTTTTGAAAATCGTGTGATGCATTTTCACAAACACCTGAAAAAGAATGCTAAATTTGTGTTATATCAAAGAGGTGTCAAATTTATTGTTAATGATTCATGGACATAGTATGAAACTGAAAAGAAAATAACGTAGTAAAATGATGGTATGTGAAAGAAAAGTAATATGATAGATATACGGCCCCACAAGGCTGGCAGACGAATCACGGAGAAAAAGGAATAACAGCGAGATTAAAAGACTTATAAAATCTGAAAATATACTCAATCAAATCAGATCCTAAAGAATGAACTGGTTTAGACACTTTTATAGAAAATAGAAAGATAAAATGGCGTATTACTTGTATCCAATAAAATCAGGAAAAGATGACTCGAAAAAAATAGATGGAAGGACATAAAAACATGAGATTAAAAATAGCTGAAAATAGAAAAGATTGGAAAACTGTGATGGAGCTGGTATTCAAACTACTATGCTGTAGTGCTTTAAGAAGTACACGAAAAAGAAGGAGATGAAGAAAACGATAAATTGACAATTATTTGAAACCATAAAAGTATGTAATAATTGGTGAAAAGTTATAAAATCTTTGTATTGTTTCTACAAGTAAAAATATCAATAATAGTTTTCTATGACATTATTAAATCAAGTCTCTAAGTGACTAATATTTAAGTATCTGTGTTGCTATCAAAGATTAAAGCTGTTCCTATCCTGAGGATGAATTCTTTCATGTATACTGACCAACTCTCAAAAGATCTTTTGCGCTCCGGTGTCTTTTTCGACTTTTCGCGTGACCAAAGCTTTTCTCTCGATTGCAGATCAGAAGGCGTCGAGTGTCACCACAATTCTCTTTCATTGTAGCCTCTGGGACCTCTTTTATCGTGGACGTTTGCTCATTTTCTAACACGTCTTTATTCTCCTTCTCTTATGTCTGAATCTAATGTACGACCATTTGCTTTTTTTCTTCCTGATCTCGCTTAATAATGGGTGTTTTTATAAATGCTTTTGAAATACTTTTTATCTAGTACGTCTTGTAGTTAAGCAATCGATCATCTTTGAAGTAGGTCGCACACATTACTGAAAATGAATACTAACAGTCCAGTATTATTCCACAAACTTTCTCATACACATTTCAGTCTTCTTTCTAATACGAATAAACGCAATTTACAATAAATAGTAATACTTTTATAAGATAATTAAATAAATTACGATTTAAGACCTTTTTATAGATGAAAATTTTGAGCTTTTTTTCAGAACACAACGTTTTGACTCGTGGTTTGTGTTGGTCAAGGTATGAAGTTGTAACCCATAATGGTAATATTTCTACTATTATTGTCAATTATTTTTCTTGATTATGTAATGAATATTAATGGTAGAACACTTCTACAAATTCACAAATATTTCATGAAATA
The DNA here is from genome assembly GCA_002313205.1 of Laupala kohalensis. Taxonomy (NCBI): domain Eukaryota; kingdom Metazoa; phylum Arthropoda; class Insecta; order Orthoptera; family Trigonidiidae; genus Laupala; species Laupala kohalensis. The sequence goes on along the minus strand of NNCF01128162.1, from coordinate 233,938 downwards.
ATTCACAAAACATTTAACTGATTTGATTGTGTAGCAAAGATTAATCACAGCGTCTAATTAAAATATTAAAGTATTTAATTAAAATTAAACACTTTTACCGCTTCGTGGCACGTTTTTCGACAAAATGCAACTTAAAAACTTTCAAGAAACCACTCTCAGGAACACTGAAGAGGGAGAAATAATACAATTTTATATTAAAAATTGAACATAACTAAATAGAATTAAGTATCATAAACTTTAATAGAACATCTATTGGTCCTCAGAGGGTTTCACTTCGTGTAATTTCGGGACTCATGTTTTCAATTGTCTATTGGAAAGAGGGATTCGGTTGCTGTGCAATTCCATTTTACAATTTTCGCTCTCCATAGATGAATTATTCCGGTGAATTGGACTTGAACAAAATTAGGTTTACCTGAATGCAACTCTTTAATCGCTTTGTATTGCCACCGAATGCCATTGATTTCGATCACTCTCCAGATTGTCTCGGTTCAGTCTCTCGATTTTCTGTTCGTTGATTTCAAGAACCCTTGTACGTGTGAAAATTTTATTAAATTGTAGCGATGAACTATAATGTTAAAGGATAAAACGCTCCTATATTAGGTGGTTCTCCCTAAATAATAATAATAATAATAATAATAAAGAATTCACTTTTCATTTTTGTGTCATATGTATAGTGCACTCTGAATTTTTTGATATTATCATCATTCTAATATTTTAAAGTATAGAGAATTAGTGAAATGTAATTTTTTTTTCTATTAAGATATCATAAGTAAATGGAAATTATATATTTATTAGTATTATTATAATTCGATTGCATATTATAACTGCAAAGAAATGTGTTATCTGCGCGTCATCATTATTAGTATCATTCGTTACTTGCGCGTGTATACTCGTAGTAGTCCTGAGAACACATATTCTAACAAATAATAGGCTGTTAAAACACTTACGTTTTCTCATTTGTGGTAGCTGTATTCGCGTGAAGAGAATCTCATTGAGATATTGTTTCCTAGAACTTCGGAGTTATTTTCAGAGTTATGTTAGTCATTCAAAGAACAACTAATCGGAGGAAACGATCATATTTACTAGATTAAGAGAACGTAAATTAATAATAGTTGCAAAAAAAATTTAGCAAGGAAAATATATAATAAGTATACCCTCCGAATGAAACCTTCCTATAAATCGTATACGCATTGATTGTGGTCACCACCATGTAGTGGTGACTTTAAGAGGTGGAACAAGAAAAGGATGGAGCTAATAAAAAAGGAAAAAGAAATCTTCAAAAAATTCAAAATAAGAATATAGGAAACATTTCATGTTTCTATGCACCACTAATTACTATCCATATCAAAATAATGAACTCAAAAACATTATGATTGCAGGAAACAAACATTGTAGGAAACAAGCTTTGTTTGAGGTAGAATTATTCATGTTTGCATTAAACATGTTATCTCATATCGTTATCAACCCCTAACGCAAGAACATTCTTTAATACTTTTTATCAGGTGGTTTCAGCAGGAGTTCCCTCTCATACACGCGTACCTTGTTAATTGAGTTAAAAAGGCAGAAGTAAACATAACATTTCCTACAATATGTTCACGTATTTCACCGAAAAATAATCTATTCAAGTCTTCGCCAAAATAACATATACATTTTCGAAATTTTAAATCATATTTTGGCCGTATCGATACATTTTCTCTATGTCCGGATAACTGATTATTCAATAAATGTATAATTCATTCATTATATGTATATATTATTATATATATGTGTGTGTGTTATTGAAAAAAGACGAAATTTGCATAATTTCACTAAATAATTTTAGATTATTGAATAGCAGAACATTATTATTATTAAATAGAAGTCGCACTTTCGCTAAAACTGTTTTGTTGAGTTTAATAGCATCGTCATTTGTTTTATATCGAAGTAATTATACATCAAATTAATGCAAATTTTATAGACACAAATTTTAAGGAATGCTTACATTAAAATTTCATTATCCATAAACTTTAAAAATATTTTGTTGACACACTAGGCGGCAAAGTCAGATTACTTCGTGGTCATTTGCTTCCTCCTGTACTTCAAAAAGAAGCTATATATCCCAAAGCTAACTATATATCCCAAAGCTAACTATATATCTCAAAGCAATGAAAATTTTATATTTGTTTCCTTGCACATCTCATGCTTTATAGAAGTCATTCTCTCATACTACAATAGCCTTATGGAACAGAGGAGAACTCTCTCGTCTGCTGCATGGGATCTGTTTGCTGCGGTGCGTAGTCTATATGCGGCGGCGCAGCGGAACATTTCGCGCCACTGCGCCTTTGCCGCCTGCTGCTCCTCCTCCGCCACCGCCGCTGCCGCCGTCACCACAGGCATGATGTGTACGTCATTTCTGTGGTGCAACGCCACGAAGGCAAGGTGTTGAGGTGCAGCTAGCGGTCACTGAATTGCGAGAACTGGCACCGTGGAGGGCGTTTGTTGTTGATGGGTGCATTCTATTCGCATTCTCACTGATCGATGGTTACAACGGACGAGAATAGTAAACTGAATATGAAAATGTATTTAAATATTTGTTTTTAAAATCACATTTTGTGTATATGAAATCAAAATTAAAATCGCTTAAAACAATAAAAAAAACCTTAACTTTCACAATTAAAATCTGTCGATATTAAATTATAATTATGTATATAATGTAATAGTGTTTGAAATGATATCATGGAAAATCGTTCTTCAAATCTATAATAAGCTATAATTATTTTTATTTTACAATAATGCACCAAATAGAAAAATGCAGCAAACCATTAAAATCATTTATGAAAAAAATCATTCATCAAATATTTTGGTGAGACGTTTTCTAGGATTTCATAATTATGGGCAATATTAAGTTAGTTAGTTAGTTAGTTAGTTAGTTTGGCTTCAGGAAGTTTTGAATGTAAAGTTTACAAATCAGATAAGATACATGAAGTCATACAAGAACAAAAAATGAAATACATAAAAAATTAAGTTCATAACTGCACAAGAACTAACGTTAAAATGTTAAGTCCACGAGGTCATAGAGTAAAATATTAAGGATTTAAAGTAAAGTTGATTTTTTTAGTAAGATGTCAAGGTTTAGAAAACCTCCCAGATATTAATAAAATTCACACTCATGTAGGTGAAAAATTAATTGAAGAGGTGATTCGTTTTCCCAAGCATGTCGTGCAATCTTCTGCATACGATATGGGGAATTTCTCGAAGGTTCAAGTTATATTGGGTATTCTCCAAAAGAAAGTGTTCCACAGTATGTAGTGTATGAAGTCTCACGGATGAGGTGCGTTTTACTGAGTAGGGCATCCCTACGGGTCAGAAGTGGCAAATACGAAGACGAGTAAGGAGCACTTTCCTGCGGCAGTTCGCATGGGATAAAGACCAGAGATTGATGCTACGTGAAGGCGCAATTTTGGCATTTTCTTACTTGCCATGCCTTGAATATATAAAATCGTACAGATAAGTTAGTGTCTAACGAGGGGACGGTTGTAATATAATATTCCACTGATCTTGGTTCGCTTTGACGCCTTATCAGCTTCCTTGTTACCAGCAATGGCGACATGTACAGGAACCCAACGAAGGACAATGTCGTTGAGGTAACAGACGCATTATCAAACTCGGAATGGTCAATATCACGATATCAAAGGCGTATAGTAAAGACACTCATCAAGGAGCATTAATAAAGGCATTGCGTATATAAACATGTCGTAGTGGAGCCAGCTAAATGAGGATTGCATATTTATCCCCAGTGCACATGCTTCAAGAAGAATGAAGGCGAAACTAACAGGTGGTAAAAAGGCAGTGTGACGCAGCACCTACTAAATCACATCTTAATGAGCCATCAGTGAAGAACGTGTGGTCCAAATACCTCAAGAAACCACACTATCTCAATAATATTCTTCTGATATTTGAGCGATTAAACGCTTGTTTTAAACAATTATCTATTGTCTAAAGTACACATAAAACTTCTAATAATGGACTTATAACAATTTCAGTACCGATATTTATGTTCACAGAAAATTGAATTTATTTATATTAATTAATTTTTATATGTCCCCGCGATGAAAATTATACGTAATATGCAAATTTAAAAATGATTTAGGTTTTGGTAAGTGAATAGCAAAGAATACCTAAGTATCAACGTGCAATTTTACTTGGTACTTAAACTGTTTCGAGCAAATATGTTAAATCTTCGTTATATTCATTCTCAAAATATTGTGGATTAAATGACAATGAAACATGATTTCCATGTAAAGGGCAATTCTGTATCTTATTCGTAATATTATAGATAAGGCGGGTGTTTTTACTATAACAAATGTACGTAATTTATATTTTGAAGATAAATTCTTATCGTCTCTTCGTCACAAAGACATAAACTGAATTATTAAAAAGAGAAGAAAAAATTAAACTTTTGGATTCTTTCTACACCGGAAACACACAATAATATCTTAACAATTTGATAGTAATGAATAAAACAAGGGTGGTTTTTTTTCATTTGGAAAATAATTGAAACATATTGTCTGACATTAATTTATACTATGGCGTATTGTTTGAACACGCGATAGGAGAGAATGTAAAATAATTATTTTACAACTTATAAAAATGCCAAATTATTTATATGGGGGAGTGACAGGGCATTAAAATATATCTCTGAATATTTGTAGATACAAATGTCAGTATAGCTTTGTTTTCAATTGTTTGAATGAAGACTGCAACATATTATGTGATAAAAAAACACCAACATGACAACACTTGTTGAAGTTGATAAACGATGATAATTTACGGTCCAGTTACATTTATTCCAAACAGCGAAGTGACATGCTGTCCTTTCTCTGAGCAATGTTTTTTGATTAGAATTATCAATTCACAGGGAATTAAAAATTCCTTGAAAAACCTAAATTCACTTTTTGGTGTTACAACAATTAGAAACCATTCAAACAGTTATTCTATTTAGCTATTAGTTTTAAATCAGGCATTAAAACTCCAGCACTTGCGAAGTCATGAATTATTATTTGAAAATTGATTGAAAGAATTATTATTTCTTTTTTGTTTTGTCTTAAACCATCATATTAAAAAAAGGATACAATTTTCACGTTTCAGTTTTCAGTGTACTCAAACCACAGAAAAACAAAATGATTTAAAGATTTATAAAGATCAGAAACATGAATTATATCTGGAGTACAGAGGAAAAATCAAAGCACAGGCAAAATGAAATTTCATTAGTAAATTACACCGATTTAGATTTAAAGGAAGAAGACGAAAAAAGTAAAAAATAATTGATAAAAATATTTAACTGATCATTAAGCTTAATGCGCTTACCTTACTTAACTAGGTTGGAAATGATATTCATTTCGTTCGAGACTAATAAAAAGTGAACAAAAATAATACATCAACACGGATGGTAATTGTGGTTAACTAAAATTCGATTGTTCCAATGTGCTCAGTGTGAATGTATGAATTCAAGCATTTATATTTGTTTTCAACAACTAGCATTAGTATGAGTCTCGTATTAAAGGGTAATTACGTTGAATGAGACGATTTCAGGGAGTTCGCTAGTGTTTCTTTTTCTCCAGTTTTGTAAGTGAATTTTAAGACTTTTGGGAATTAGAATTAGAAAAATGTTTCCATCAAATACAAAATTATATGAAGTTACATGTTGTGTATAATAACAGTAAGCTTTGTTAAAGGTATTGTGTAGTATTGCTGTTCGTGCACGAGAGATCCTCTCAACCTCGTCTCCATATTTTGCTATTCTCAACAAAACTCCGCTAATTAGAAACTCAAGTTGCTCTTAACATGTTTCCCGACACTTCGTCTCCAGGTGCTTCGAAATGGAGAAAGAGTCGAGGCATCACTAATGGAACCCAGGACCTTAATTTTATGTGAATGAAGTGAATTAGGTTTACTTTGTAGGTCGCGCGTAAAGGTCGAGGGTCGTAACAAGATGGTGGCGGCAGTGGTGGTGGTTGTGGCTAGACTGGAACTCGCCCCGCCGCTCTTGACACCACGTCGTGGTGACGCTCGCGGAGCCATAGCGGTGACAGACGAAAGAAGTGATAGATTTTCTTAACGTGCAAAGGGAGAAACGGGAAGATGGTTTATCAAATCAACACAAGAGAATTTTGTTACATGAAAACAAAAATAACCACTAAAAATGTATGGACTAAAGTACCAAAATGGGTTCAATACGGAACGCGGCTAGGAATGGACCGTGCCTAAAAGGTAAAAAGAAGACAAAACGGATACAAGGTGGATAGATCAGAAAGAAGCAGAAGTATACGGTCGAGAAAATAATAATAGCGTTCGTACAACAATCTCATTTTTCCAGATTTTGATGTCATGAAAATATCGGTGCAAAAGGCAAAATTGACAGATAATTGTCATTTATTACCTTCAAACTTTAAAAACATTTAGAACATTATTTTGGAGACTATAAACGCACACAATGAAAGTGGATTATGAATGCAGCATTTTGGGGGAGAAATTAATTAAGTGACGCAGGAGGTGGGTCTTCAAGAGCTAATTTTCTTGATGTGCGCATCATTTTTATAACTCAATAGGAATGGAAGTGTGCTTGATTGCACAATATACAGAGTACGATTAATGACATATAAACATACAAAAAGAAAGTTTGTAGATGAAATGGGATTTTTGTTTGACAATGAAAGTGATAGAGCTGCAGACCAAAGAAACGTTTCCGCAAGGTTGCAAGTAATCAGGGACAAGTGCTTGAGTAAATGGTGAGATGACAAAATGCTTGTCAAATGCATACGTATAATTCCGTAAGAACCAGTAAAATTGACATTAAGACCTGAGGAGATTTATTGTAAGTTAATTTCTGTCAATACGTGACATTAATTGATGAAATGAATGGAAGAGTACGTACGTACATACGAAGCTAGGTTTTCCCATTTTCTATAGAAGTCTGTAAGTACCATCTTATTTTCTCGATGTAGATATATATTGTTCTCGTGGTTTTACGTGTATCTTCCCATATTCGATTCGTATAGTGGGGCTTCAAATAATTGTTTTTCTTGAAACACTACCGATAGCGGTGGTCTAGTGGTAATGTCTTCAGTTCCACGATACCACTGAGAGGTAGAGCCTGGGTTCAAAATTTACTTGACTGAACTAGATAGGTTTTCAGCTGGTGTCCCCCCCCCCCTTGCTCCAGGCTAGTGTCTGTTTCTTATCATACGTTCTGCGACAACCCAACATCTCTCCTTCACAATTCTCTCACCCTAGTTACAGTAGATGAAAGAGAAGACTTCATGGTCAGGACCTCTTTGCCATAATACATAAAATAAAATAACAATAAAATAAATACATACAATTTGAACATCGTGTTATTGTTGTATTTGTAAATGGGAAATTGAAGCTTATCCACATGGAGCGATAGGAGGTACGAGTTGGGTGGTAGGCCATTGTTAGTAGGTGGGCAGCTTAGCTCGGTGTTCCAACAACTCTGCGCACGTTCAGTGTTTAGTAGGAGTTGTTAGTAGTACTTTGAGTTATTGATACTAGGAGGAGGTGGATAGAGGAAGGAGGGTTCGCTTTTCAGTAGTCACAGCTATGTGAACTGGGACATTCATGTGAAAAACTACAAATTTTTTCTTATCCCACCGGGAATTGAACCCAAGATGACTTTGTGAGCTAGGACGCTACCACCAGTGCCACGGAGTGGCGAACGTTATTTCAATACTTCAGATTTTAATTTTTGACCCATTATATGGTTGCACTGGACCACTGCACGGTGCAGCAGGTAAAGCGTAAGATAGTGGAGGAGGGGAGTGAGACGTTGGTGGACGGTCGTCCCCAGAGAGCAGGAACAGGTAATTGGGCGGGGCACTGTGCCAGGACAGCAGCGCCGAGCTCCGTGGCGCAGGCAGCTACGCGTCGAGGCGCGCACCAGGCAATTCCGTGGGCGGGGCAGAGGTGCCAAGGGGAACGAAACGGAATTGGAGGGGAATGCATGAGGAAGTGGTTTACGGAGTGTACACAGCACAGACGTCATCCGTGGATTGCGACTCCATATATCCTCTTCTCAGCGTTTTCAAATTAAATATATTTCTCCGTACTATTTTATTCGTTCTATGCACACAAGATAGTTGAAAGCGTTCTTTATCATATTACTGAATAAAACTGAAACGAAACACTTCTATTCGTCTTGTTAATAGTTTGTATTTTTGTTAAAATGTTAAAAGTAATTGAAAACTAATTGAAGAATTTTAAAATTTTTAACATAAATGGAATCATGTATAAAAATTTACGAGTACCAAATAAAGGATTGGGAGTCAGCGTGGCTCAGTGGATAGAGTTGCTGAGTTGCTGGCCGGATGGCCGGGGATCGATCTCCGGTGAGGTGGGGATTTTCATCACGCCTCAACATCCAGACTGGCTCCCAGTCTGCTATACAATGAGTACCAGGATCTATCCTGGGGTCGAACCGGTCGGAACGATATGCTGACCACATCTCCTCCTTCTAGTGCCGGGGTCAAGAAATCGCGCGAGCTCTTCCTTCCGCGAAGGCCAAAGCCCACAAAGGGCTGTAGTGTCAGACAAGCAGAAGAAGAAGAATAAATAAAGAATTGGGACGTGGCTTCTTAGTGGCATCTTTGCTTCTATGCATGGAAGAGCGGGTGCACTGGATGAGGTTATCAGCTGGGGTTTTCCTCACCCACTCCAGACCAATATTGGTTCAGTATCTCAGATTACCCGGTATTCCAACAGGTCTTTTGCACGACTCCTCCTCTCAAATCATGTGGTTACATGGAAATCCAAGCTTGTTAGCCTGAGCGTAACTGTATGGTAAAACATTAAACATGATTGAGACTTATGTTCTCAATTTAGAGTAAAATATGAAGAGTGAGCGACGTAAAACCTGACGTGCAAAAATTTATTTAAAAACATTATTAGTAAATATAAATGTGGTTTACTGGTATAGGTGTTTGAAAGGCCTGTAGGAAATTAAAAAAGTCGAAGAAATAAACTGAATTTTTCGTAATTAACTTTTAGGCAATCGTAAAATTGAAGCATATTAGTTTTGTTTTGATGTGCATTCTATTTCTAATTGCCACTTGATTTATCAAACTCTAATAACAGCGAGTGGGTGGCAAGAAACGTACGTTTCCTATGTAAAAGACAAAAATTCGCGCTCAAATATTCTTCTTGAAGACCCCTGCATCAGATGCCGATGATGTAATTAACTTCATTTTTTTTATTCCGAGACAACGAAAGGTTTCAAATGTTACAAATTATAATACAGTAGCAATATATTAATACACAAATTAAATCAATATGGAGTTTCTTTAAACTTTAAGACTAGATTAAGTAGTTTTACGTAGATCTGCTTCTTCTAGAAACGACCAACAAATATTTTAATGGATTCTTGTTTCTCGTTATGAAAAAAAATTCTATCAAGCTTCTTCGTAAATGTTGAAATATTATTTTAATTTAGAAATTATCTTAACAATATTATGGTGGCAAATAATTGAATTCTTACTTTTAAAGGAAAGCCTAGGAATGTAATATTTTAAATGTGTTTTGTATATATTTTCAATATATGTACAGGATATTCAAAATAAAACACTTAATACACTGGAAAAACGATTCCATCAATTTATTCCGACCCATTGCTTCTGAATTCGGACAATGGTTTTAGGTTTACAAAAGAGGTGTTCATGCAGAGCGAATACCATTTGCTGCGGTGCAGTGACAGTGACGTTGCATATGGTGCTCGCCAGCTGGTGGTCAGGTGGAGAGGGACGTTGGTGACACACGAAAAGACAAGGGCATAGAAGTGACGTTGGGAGCAGGGATGGGAAGGTTGAAGCGATCTCTGCGCTCCACCGCACTCTGCGGCCACGTAATGAGGTTGACCACAAGCGACCACCGTGCAAGCGATGCGTATTGGCTCCACGTCTGTCATCTGCTGAAAGATCTCGGGCCATTGATCGCGGCGATGTGGTTGTTTTCGTCTTTCTTCCCATATGTCATTGTTGATCAAGTATTGTATTTCAGAATGAAGGCACACGGTTCAGGTAACTATATAAAGAACAAAAAAAACATATCATCGAACTGAATGAAATAAAGAAAAACAATATTGGAAAAATAACGAAATATAACGAATATTGAAAAAAGACAATACTGGAAACGAGAACTGATGTTATAATTTTTGGATTTTGGATGAACTGATTGTATTGGGACAGTTTTGTAACATCAAATTGAGTTTTTTTTTCGTTTCCGTTTCTGTAAAAGTGTCACTCAAGGGTTATTCTAGATGTCTCTTCTTCGTTATGCCTGTATTAAGTTTCTTCGTGTTATAGTAGTTGAATTGGTGTCCGTCGCTGTCTCGTGGTGGCGGTCGCGTCATCTTCTATATCATCGCGTCTCTTACGATTCCTATTTCCTGCACATGTTCTCGTTCTTCATACATTTTTCTGTTTTAAATTAGCTAGTTGCGGTAACACGGTAATACTGGCGCCCTATGTGTCAGAAGGATGGTAAGTTGTTTGCAGCCGTGGGATGTGGGCTCTCATTGCATTATCGGTTTATCAATACTTGTAATCCTTGTGGTCTCTAATACATTAGTTTATTAATCTGTATTTCTGTAATACGGGACTGTCAATTAAATGGAAAAAAGAGGACGGTGAACGATAAATTGTAAGATAATTATTTTTTTACGCCTCGACGAGCAAATAAACTTTCTTTCAAGTCGATATGTCTTAACCACCTTGTATTTGGCTATGTCATTACAAGGTTCCTTTTGTGTTTTGTCCCTTAACATTTCTTTAGTAATCATTTTAGTTCTCCTTATCTAACATATCTCTTATCTCTGTAATTTTCATTACGTAATCCGTAAAAATTGTGTTCATGTCCTTTGTCTTTGTATATTCTCACTAAAATAAAAATACTATAAAAATACTGTCTGCTCTCCGCTAAAGGATGGACTATCCCACAGAAAATTCCGTGCCGTTCCTTCTCCCAACATACACAAGCAACTTGAATCTACTTTAATCTACATTTTTCCCTTCATAAATACTTATTAAAATTACATATATAAATGATTCAACTGTTGAATGCAATTGTGAAGCGATCCCCAATTCTGAACCACAAAAAAATCACAAGAAAAAATCAAATATTGATCATCAACAAATCAATTTACCCTTAGACACTGATGTGTCAAAATTATGGTAGACCTACTTGTTTTTCAAAAATGGAACGAGATATTCATTAGATATTTATTAAAAATGCATTAATATAAATAACAATTATTGATTATTACTGTAGTGATAATATGTGATTATTACGTTATTACGTTTCAGTTTTTATTAGTTTAGTTTAAACCTGAAATTACGTTTTTGCACATCATCGAAGCATTACGTGAGATTTCATAATCAAAACATTGTAAATAATTTTTTCCATTAAAACATTGAAAATTATAATGAAACAATACTTAGGTACTAGTTATTTTTACTGAGAAATATTTAGAAACATTGGAATATGAGCGTGAGGCTTATCGTCAGACTACAATTCATTCTCTACCTAGACAGACATCATCGTCATATTGAATATCATTCATATCGCTAATTGAAGACTTCTATAATCCATGCTTCGTGTTTTTGGGTTTTATACTATAATACAAAAATCTGCACGTTTAAAAATTCATGAACATTGTTTTACTGTCTAACCACGTATTCATTTCAATCATGAGATTAGCCCAAGGATACCTATGCGTGTTTAAGTAGCAACTGCCTATAATATCGAACCTATCATCGCAATCTCCCACAGGAACTTGTGCCCAAAATCCTCTCCTTATGTGCAGCAGCGCTCAGTTGGACGTTGCGGTGCCGCTACCGCGTATCCTAACTAGGCGTTTAATTCAAATCCCCTATATAGTAATTGCCGGCGATGCCAGCGCTCGCATCCCGCAGCACTCCAGCGCCCACGGGACGTCGCAAATTTCCATCGCTGTTCTTTCTTCATCCCTCACTGGCGATTCTGGAGAGCTGTGGTGCATATAAGGGCAGGTATCATGGTACGTGTTAAAGTTATTGTCATTAATATTATGTATGTCATGGTAAATAAATAATAAAAACGAGGAACACATACTGGAAAGAACTAGTACTTCAATAGTGGCTAACGAGGATGGATACCGAGACGGAAAACTGGACTTTCGAATACATCCCGAATGTGAGAATACAATAACAGAATGTGGTTTCAACCAGATAATTACATGAAATAATTTATAATACGAAATAAACACTTCATATTTAATGATTAATCATGTTACGTCGAATGAAAATGGGAGACGGGACCGGGATTCGAACCCGGGACCTTGAGCTCTACGCGCTCATGCGCCTACCAACTGCGCCATCCCGTTCGCCTCTCGGGCCCGTCTACCATTCTCATTCAACTTGTGAAACCCAAAGACCTCTGAGGTGGTCTCGTAGAGACTAGATTCCTCATCTGAGGCGACTCCCTTAGGAAGTACTTGATTTGGGTATATTTTTCCATTTCTGGTTCACAAACATAGAAATCTCTTAGATTACGGTGAACCTCACCGTCAGGTAACAGATTAATCATGTTACGTCGAATGAAAATGGGAGACGGGACTGGGATTCGAACCCGGGACCTTGAGCTCTACGCGCTCATGCGCCTACCAACGTCTAGTCTAAGAACCGGCTAAAGAAAGAATCATATTATAAGATACATTAACACAAATAGTTGATAATGATGAATACCCGGTAAGATTCACAACTTCGATGAGGATCGAGGAGTTACTACGCCAAGGTAAACAGAGTGATAATATTGAAATAATACGCCTGGGTTTTAACATTGTTGTAGATAATGTGGTGATCAGGAGGACAATGTTGTTATTAATCTGCATCTTTTTATAGAAATACAGATAAGCGAAAAATAGGTGATAAATTTATATATTTTGGAAAGTTAGACCAGAGGGAGGAAGTAAGTTGATCGAGTTCTCTATATAGTTGTTTTTAAAAGTTTACCAAACTGTACGTATTCAATGAGAAGCTGCCATATTCCATTTAAAAGATAAGCTACGGAAGTGGGTTTTTTAAAGAAATTGTAAAAATGGCTGAACAAATTTATAATATGCTGGAGTTCCTCTTCAACTAACCGGTAAAACTATTTACTCAAAAGGCATTTGAAATAATGTTTTTATAGTTTTTCACGAATTACTGTATGAATGGGAAACAATTCATAACCTGCGTAACTTCTTTGTGCAAAGAAAGGTTTCGATTCAATCAAGTGCTGCAAAATTGTATTAAATAATCTTTCGGCATAAAATCACATAACATAAAATATGAAGAAAGTATACAAATATATTTATTAATAATGTTTTTAATAATGTTTATTTCGGTCGTTTGCAGCATGCAGGGATTAAATACCCCGCTCTAGACGCTACATGCTTTCTTGAACAACAATAACTAGAAATAGGAGAAATAACTATTGATTTTTTCAATATTAGTGTCTAAAAGAAGAACAATGTATATGAGATAACGTTTAATGGAGGTCACTGAAGTACAGATGTGTTAGAGGTTTGTGTTCTATAGAGCAAGTATGGAATATAAATAGGGAACAATAAAAAAATTATAGAATGTTAAAGACAATTGGAATGGAACACAGACAAAAATCCATAATTAACTCGTATTCATCCGGCAATGAATAGTTCCACGGGTTTTCTGAAATTACGGAACCTATTTCGAATACATTTCATTAAATCAAAAAACTAAATAATGTGAAAATAATAAATTTAATTAATAGAATTTCTGGTAAGTTAACTATTTTTTTTGTGAATTAATAAACTGGTGTATTTCAAAAGTATTCAGGAGGTAGTATATTTTTGCACATATTGTAAGCATACTGTTTGTATTACAATTTTCTAAAACTAACACAATATTTTTATTAATTAAAATATTTCAGATTAAGTTTCTTTAATTTGATTTCCTATTTTTGAGTTCACTCACTCGTTAGAACGTACTCTGTAACCTAAAAAAAAGAAATATCTTCATCACAACAAACTTTATAATTATTTCGTAGTAAAATCGTCTCATTAGTGGAATACATATATTTTCGTGGCATCAATATCCTTGATCGTGCCTCATCACCGCTCCATGAGACTTCATTAATCAGTGTTTTCTACACGATCGCAGGGTATTGGGTGCCTAGTTCTGGGTGGCACGACGCGCACGCTGACTGCAGCGACGGCGACGATGGCAGTGTAGCATTATTCGTGGGGGTGAAGCGGTGTGAGAAGGGACGGTGGAGAGTCATATTAGAGATGAGGAGGGCGAGAGGAAGATGAAAACAACGATGAATCTTGCAAGGGAATGGAAGAGGATCTAAGCCATGAACTATAAAGAGAGGCAAGAGCAGATGAGAAACGAGGTGGTCCAATGAAACCGGATCTCGCCCTTGCCACAATAAACTCTGCATCACCTCAAGTCATTAAAGCGTAATTCGTTTTCTAGAGCTCATTACATGTTGTTGCTGGAGCATAATGGTTTCGTACGAGATCGGTCGAAACTGTGTAAGGGGAACTGCAGTGGAAATGGTTGTGCAGGTGGGCGTGACAGAATGCGTTGTGGAAGCACAGGGTGATATGAGGAGAGAGAAAATAAACAGAGAGAAAGGAAAAGATACGTGGCATTAAACTACGTAAGTAGATGAGACGAGATTAAATGCATTCTTAAATTTGAAGTAAAAGAAATAGACGTGATAAATATAATTTTAAATCATGGTTATAGGGTGGTTATTATAAATAAATTTAGAAACATAAATAATAATAATAAAAAAACCGTGTTCTGTTGGAAGAATGGGAAAAAATGTGCTCTTTTAAAGAAAAGTCAATAATATAAACAACATGTGAAAGGTGGAAATAATAGTTGAATTTGTTAAGAGGTATTATTGGCAGATTTACATATTCATTATTGCGACCAAAGGCTGCAGAAATAGTTTCTTTAGCTAGTCTTTGATTCTAATCGTTGAAGAGAATTAATTTTCCGTCAATTACAAAGATACTTAAATCATAGAAAACCGAACTCCATTTTGTAATGGACATTAGTATTATTATTTTACTATATTAAAAAGAATAAAATAATATTTTTAATAATAATAATAATAATTAGAAGAAGAATAGTTATCCCTGCATACTTACATATGTAGTGATAATACCAAAGTCATTCATGTATTCTTATGCGTACGCTATCGGATATCATGACACGTCGAAATTATGAAATCTAGATTATTTGCAATAATCTGAAGTCTTCTCTTTACGTACATTTCAAGTTCATAAAAATATTTAATTTTTAATACACCGTGATAAGTACCAAAAGTACTAAAATGTCACTGAAAATGAATACGACGTGAATTTGTATATAAAAAGTAATTTGGATATAAAAATTCGATAAGATTCGGTCTCTATTCTCTGAATCCTGTGAATTATTTTTGATAGTTGCAAAGCTTAACTCTTCAGCGCGATTTGTCAAGATATCCAAATATAATTTTGTTGGAACAACAAAATATATGTACNTGCATTATTAGGAAATATAATTTACGTCAGTTTTGATTTGTGTGAATTTTTTTTTTTTTTGCTCGCTGAAACGCAAAAACGAAGGGATTGGGATATGAGCGAAAATCAGAGCTAGCTGAGTGTGCCAAAGAGAAATTCGTTATGAAGTTCTGTGCCAAGTTGAGCGCTGTTTTGATGCCAATCAACTATGAGGATTTCCTATATGAAGGTTCTGACAAGAGATTTCAGGTGTGAGAGCCATGAATTCCTCGCTTCAATAAAGCTCTGCAACTTGGAGCGCTGCTTATCGAGATCATATCAATCGACATTCAAAGGTATTCCTCTGTGATGTAGTGATTGCTGTCATTCCGATGCATTGATGGATAAAGGTACAACCAAAACCGAATTTAAAAAATGAACGGTTCGTTTTTGATGGGAGTTTGTAAAATCAAGCAAGCATATGAACTGTAATTATATATCAGTCAATAAAACCATCATAGCGAGGCGTTTTCCTCACACCGTTTGATCATTCGTAAGATATTTGCAGAAGATTGTGTATGACAG
>NNCF01128162.1:123734-210590 GCA_002313205.1 Laupala kohalensis | reverse complement strand
CAACAGAGAATTTCATATTTTCAGAAAGTGTTCAACAAATATGGGATATTATACGAAATATGTTTTTTCATTGTAATATTTATGTTACTTATGCATAATATATTAATGGCGTTCTACATTTTACTGGCTGTAAAATTAGAAATTTAGATCGCTGAAATTTTCCTCTCGGACATACGACGAAGGCGNGTTTAACAAATAGAAGAAACTTTTATATTTGATTGTCAAATGATAGAGCAGGAACAACGAAGAGATTTCTAATGAAACTCGCGGAGAGGAATACATTTTAATTTTATGTTAGTGTAAAATGCATTATGACTCTGAAAGGCTAAACCTTCACAACATCTAGGGTTTTTCTTTTACCTTTTTAATATTTGTAGAAAAAATAAATTTATCTTCAATAATGTAGTGCAATTTAGAAAAAATACAAAATAAGAATACAGCGACCATGAAGATGATTCTAAACTAGCATCACAACATTTACCACGCACGATTAAATTGCAATAGACTGTTTAACAAAAAAAAAGTAATTGATTGTTTGTAATAAAATTTCATAATTAATAGAGCATATACCTTTTTCTTTAGTAAATATTGGTCTCCAAATGTATAATCTTGTAAATCTAGATGCTATATGAATAAATATTTATTGAAAATATAGTTTGGATATATATTAGACCCGTTTCCTACTCTATATTTTTATGAAAATAATGTTTGAATACTTGGGGTATAATTACAAACTCGTGAATTTCTTTTAGTATCATTTTTTCTTTAAATATAAATTATTTGCTATTAAATTCAATATAAATTTTTTTGCACATGTTAATTGAAATTTTGGAGAACTTTTCTAAATTCCTCGTAAAATATATCAATGAACACTTTCATTTACACATGAAGAAACTAAAATATCGAAACTTAAAGAGAACGTGAATAGAAATTATTTTTATAGAAACTTTGTCGTCTCGTCAGCAACTTTGCTAAGATGAACTTTGTTCCTGCCACGTTACCAAAGTGTGTCGTAATGTTACGTTACCGAATTGACAATTGCTCAGCGTATGTTTTAAGATTTTCCTAAGCAATGTGAGAGCATTATGGTTTCGTTCATTACAGCTCCCAAACAGATATTACGAGCTGAATTGTGGTATAAACCATTTTCAAAACTCAGTTCACAAGTCTCAATAGGATTCGAATCCACCTTGTGGTGACAGAACAATAATATTAGTGCTTTAGTGTACACAGTCAATTACACGTTTGGTGGAGTAGGTAAAATGTCTGTTGAAAAATTCGAACAAATAAATAGCCACTCTAGTCTGCGTGTCTAAAATATTTTACATTGCCTATGAAGACCTTGCGAGACAACGAATCTCGAGATGGCGTTTAAATATAGAGAATGGTAAAGTTTATTGAAGTCAAGAATATACAGAATATTTTTGTTATAGAAGTCCAAAATGTGTATAATAAAAAATACAAAATATTTCTTTAATGGCGGTGTAATGAAACATTTTATCTCGTTACGATTTACCCGCCGCACGATGTCTTCCAAATATGAGCGCCGTTTCAAATAGACGTACGATTGGTCGAACGAAACTTCCCCTCTCGAAGGGAAAGCAAGTGGAGGGAGGCGTTGCAAACCTAACAGATTCAAAACTGGTCAGAGCGTGAGACTTAGAAAAATAAATGGGCCCTTTTATGTTATCAGTAGTGTACATATATCTTTAGTGCCGATTTATTTAATTTTTATTAAAGTTTTTACAATTTTAAGAAGAGTTATGTTTCTAGTTTGAGTTAAAATAAACATTATTTTAAGAAATATGTGCCATATTTTTTAGGTACTAAGGTTAATACTGAATAGATAAGAAAAAATGATAATTATTTTGTTTTAAAGCCTTTATTTACCAGAACTGATTGTTATGTTCCTATTTTAACTTAGATGATTATGATTAAGAAAATAAGTGTTTTCTTCATTATTTTTAGTTGGAAATATTGCCAATTTATTATTTTCTATTAAACTTTTACTACTTTAACAAGTGTTATGTTACTACTTTGAGTGAAAATAGAGATTTTATATGCTGCACCATGTGCTATTCATTATAAAAAGCAATATTTGTTGATTATTATGATTAATTGTTGTCACAAGAAGCACCATGTAAATTTAAATCATAATTATGATAATTACACTTAAATACAACTGATATGGTATTAATTAATCTAAATATGTGTCGTAAAAGTCATTAACAAATGAACGCCATTTCTGTTAGCAAATATACTATCAAAATATTTATTGTTTCTATTTACCCCGATCCTGTTACAACTAGCCTCAATCTTAGGGTAAGTGGTAACACCATTTTTTTTTAAGTGTCAAGAAAAAAAATGGCTAATAATTTTCAATAATGTACTACTTGGATTTAGTAACCCGATACATACTTGAGCAATTAAATTTTTCACAGTAAGAAAAATATTTGTTTTTTATAAATTAAAAGAGAATTTATTATAATTGCTACAACCAGTCCCCCTCTCCCCTATTCCGTAGACCATGTTGATTAAATATTGTTAGTAATTTGTGATGAAATTTGCTAGTGGTTTTAATATATATTTTTACTTTCTCATACACGCAGTATATAAAAAAGTATTGTAATCGCAATTTCAGAAACACCAATTGAACAAAACAGTCAACCTTTAACAGACTCGAACTCATTAAGTAAGATTTCAAAGTGAACCTCACTCTCGAATACTTGAGCCATTGGTTCAGCATGTATCTCTAGAATAATGTTCACGATAGTTAGCACCATGTAGTGTTTTGTCAATTTCTGTATCATGATTTTCATGTATTATAAACTACATTTGCATGTTGTAGATTCTATGATCGATTCTGACGCCGCGAGGTACATGTTGTTAGGTTCATTTTATTATAGAGGTTCTTATTAAGCTTATTGAGTTAACTTTTCATTCTATTTACGGAGAGGACAAACACTGTGAACATGCCATATTACATATTGTTCTTTTTACATATATTGTTCTTATTTTAAGAGATAAATTTTGTATAATGTGAAAATTTTTGACAGACAAGACAAGTTTCATGAAATGTTACAGTATTTCACACATATCTAAAATGTTACAGATTCAAACATATGACACAAATTTCTACATATTACAAAAATGTTTTGTGTATCAATAAGTACCAGATAATTTAACATTTTGATAGAGAAAACACTTTTCAACATCATATATAGTTTATGATTCCCAGGCTGTAATAACTCAAAATATATAATGTGCGACATGGAAGTTGGATTAAGTTCAATAACTTCAAAATGAATATCTCTTGAACCTCTATCGACACATGAATCATAAACAAAACATAATAGGATATTACATCTCGACGTGAAGTAATCTAAACTACAACTTTATTTTTATGTCAGGAAAAAAATTACTTCGAGCGCTTTTCTTCCAATTTTTTTCTCTAATGAAAAGGATGACACATTCAAGTTTCTTTCAAGTTTTTATTGGACGTCTTATGTACAGAGTAAAAAACTTTGGGTGAGTTGTGTCCTTACCAGCGTAAAAGAATACGTATAAATTGCAGAAACCAGCTACAAAAGACTACATGAGATACGGCAGCTTACAATAACCATAAACTTGCTCCGAACTTGTGCTGCTGAACGCTTCATTTGCTGCAGCTGGTGTTTGACAAAGGAAGACTCACTATAGATGTTTCAGGATATACTGATTGTTTGGTCGTTGTGGAGAAATCATGTCCTACGAGGTCAGTTAACGAAATCTCTTTATAGAAGACACACGAGCCGTAAAATAATATTATAATCTTCAAAAATTGTCATTGCTGATACTACTACTTAACGTAAATTCTTAAGTGAATTGGAAATAATTATTGTTATATCAAAAATGAGTAGATTAAAATATTTATACTTTAGGAAAAAACGTTATTTTTTCGACATTATGATAGAGAAAGTCCGCCTTACTTCGTACTTTTTAAAGATATTACAATATGAATTAACTATGAAACATATTAAAAAGGCTAAAAGATTACAACGTAAATCAATGAACATTGAAGAATAAAGTTCAACAAAAAGAAATCTCCATGTTCATGTTAAGTAACGTCTTGAAGTAATTGAGGGGTAAACCATTTTTGCATCAGCATCCGAAACCAACAACGTATGATGAAAAATTAAAAGGAATAAATATTACTCGGTAGCTATACAACTAACTAAATAGGCGTATCTGCTATTTAAGTAAAGTGAAGTGTTCATGATATATTACACACAATAAATATTCCAGAAATAAAATTATTTTAAAATTCCGCATTCCATTTGAAATTCTCTTTAGAGCACCAAGCACTTACATCATCTCTGTGTGGTCACATCTGACTCTGAAATGAAATAAATATAAAAAACTTAGATAGCAAGGCGACCGAGGTTTCTTCGCGGTGAAAGTAACTTAAGCCCTGTACACACTTAGCGACAAAATCGTGGAACACGTGTATGAGGACTTTGAGAGTTGTCAATTAAAGTTTCTATGAGCACTTTTCTATTCTCAAATAGATCTTTGGTTCTTTTACAGAAAGAAGATGAATTAATCCTTATACTATATTTTTCAATTAATTCAATTAATATCTCAACTAAACAACTATTACAAATTTCAAGTCTTGGAATCGTGTTTAAAAAAAATAAAGTTTCATTCAATTATTTATTGTTCAGATTAGAACCAGATAATACTTCCTCACATATGTGGTATATTTTGAGTTATTACGCTGCATGGGAAAGATCCTTTAAACATCATTCAATACTTTTGGCGAAAATGATCTCGGTGGAAAACTTCAACTAAATAGAGTTCCGGTTTGCACTGCCACCTGGTAGTGGAAGTAAAACGCCAATTCGTGATGTAGATTCGCCTAAAGAAGACCACACCAGAACTGAAGCCAAGCTCATACAAATATTACTATTTATATCTGTAAATTAACACCAACATAGGCAATTTCTAAACGATATGTATTTACTTTTGATATTAGTAATGCTGATTGTGTATAATGTAAAATAATGACAGTTTTGAGATCCCTTTAGAGTTAGAAGTTATTTTTTGATTTTAGGCTCGACCTTCGAAAGTTCGATTAATATTCTAATAATCAAGGAAAAAATGACGTATGTTCGCTGAATATAAATTCAAGTTGCGTAATTTCCCTCTGCATTCTCCCACGATACGGATTCTCATAACCCATTTTTTTATTCAAATTTCTGCTTCTTTGATCACTCATTCCGAACTTGCCACCCCAGAGAGCTTTTCACAAAAAGGTACACTCAAAGAGAGGACATGTTTATTTATTGAAGCTTTATTTACTTCACAGTCGATAGGATCGTCCACCAATATTTTATTTATCTGGAATCAATAACTCTGTAGCGTATCGTGTTAGAATGGTTGCTGAGGAATCCTGACATAGTTGAGTCGAAATAGAAACGTCAAACACTTTAGTTTTAAGTATTGTAAAATAATAAATAAAGTACTAAATCTTATAAAAAAAGTTTTATTTTGTATTAATTTGATGTCTTCTAAATCTGACCGAGAACTCCGGATATTGCGTTCAAATATTGATTCAGGGTGCGTACTCCATTTTTTTTTCGCTTTATGATCATTTTTAAGTTTTAAATGAAAACAACTCCCTCCAATCTTCCTTGTGGTATCAGGGTGTATAGTTGAAAAATAGCAACTTAATAAATTGTTCATAATTTTATCTACATTTTGAGAAGAGCCTATGCTTGTCCTTTTACGTAAATTAAATTTTTAAAAATATTTTCTGTTTCAGTTATATTAACTTTCTGGTTTTATATCCTTTCTTAATTACCATATTTACCTTAATGATTCACTACATTATAAAAATGAATGTACTCGTACATTAACTCATAAATCGAAGTACAATATTGCATAAAGGCGATCTCACCTGTTGGAGATTAATTACTCGTCCCGAAGAGTTGTTTGATAGATCTAAGCTTTTCGAAAATAAACATTTTCTCTACACACTCCAAGAAACATGTATTGCAGTTGATTATTTGTAATAAGAAACTTCCTTCGTAACAGGCACCAACAATTTTCCTCGCAAAATTGATAACTAATATCAGTTTAAAAATTGCAAATTCAAATCCCATATTTTCAACGTTTTAAACCTATCTCTCATTTCATTATACTTCAAAACGCAAAGAATCATTTTAGTTAATGCTTTCGTTCTTATATTCATATCAACCTGTTTTGTAGAATTACTTCAGTATTGTGATGAACAAAGCTAAAATGATCATATCATAATTAAAAAAAATTAATTTCATAACTAAAACAGCAATGTGTACTCACAAAAATAAAAACAAATAATAAACTTCTATTATAACATCGAATTTGTTTCTTTAGATGAAACGTAGGAAGATAGGGAAAGGAAGAAGATGATGGGTTTTGAGGAAATGAAAAGAGGAGGGTCTACATAGACTTTGAAATACTGAAGGGGCGCGTCTACTCCTGGCATGTGCATGCATGGAAGAAATAGTGGCGGACTAAAAGATGCATGGTAGTAAACTTATGACCGTATAAAATAAAAGAAAAAAAACTTATTTAAAACAAGCTTTAATTTCATAAAAAAGTACTGTGCTAAGAAGTACAAAATAATTTTCAGTAAAATTGAAAAAAATGTATATAACTACAAAGAAGTCCTTTCTTTGATCACTCATCGTAGGTACAAACACTTAGAAGATACGTAAATATTTTTAAAATATTAAATACAAATTTTAAAAACTTGAGTTTNACAAACACTTAGAAGATACGTAAATATTTTTAAAATATTAAATAAAAATTTTAAAAACTTGAGTTTTTTCTCAGAAATTTTAAAATAATACTAGTATTTACGACGCTTGACGCCTCAAGCTATTTATATTTCATATTTTAAATTTTTCTACATTTATATATCTTTTAAGTAGTTGTACTACTTATGTTCTAGATTACATAGTTCCACTTTTAATTCTAAATTACACAAACATGTCGGATAAAAGTATATGACAATTATTGTCAAAAAGGGTTGGATGTAACACTACGTAATTGGTGTCTAAGATAAATTAATTAAAAATGTTGAGACAATGAGGTACGTTGTATGATTGTGACGTTATATCTAGTCAACCACTGATCTTTGACTGATTCACTGATCAACCACATAAACCAAGGTCACCTCAAAACGAATTAAGAGTGATCATTTCACGAATGCCATGTTATAAATATCAATATTTACAAAGTAAACACAAATCTCCTTCCCAAAACTTTTTTTCTCTTTATTAATAAAAAAATGTTTTCTTATGGCATTTATAATATAATTATAACGTACCACGATTAATTCAGCAGTGTAATCCAGTGGAGGATCCAAGAGTGGCACATGGGGCGCAGGGGGCACGTGACCCTCCCAGAAGAGATAGAAATTGTCATAATAAAAGAAAGTTTTTGTTTCTATGAAAAAATAAAAACGTTTTAATTTAGGATGAAGATAACCACAACAAATAATACATCTGTCAGCAAGAAAATTATACTGAACATCATGCATTACATAACTCCACTGTAGGTGGGAAAGAGAGAGTAGAATGGTACAAAGTATTACAAAACATGGAGTTTACGTAGATAAACAATGGACAGAATATATTAAAAATAAAGAATTATCCATGGCTTTCGAAGATTATGTGCAACAAATAATGACGAGATAAAAGAAATTAGAAGAGGAAAAATGAGATAAAATAGCGAAACAGAAAACCAGATAATGGTCTACGGTCGCGGCACTGGGTAAGAATAATACTAAAAATATAAAAAAATAAAAAAAAGATTCAGTGTGCCCATTTAAAGGAGCGCCCAAAGTAAAAATTATTTCAAAAATGTTATTTTGTAAGGGAGCTGTAAATTGCAATTTCAAGAAGTTAATTTTAAAAATTCGGTAGAAGGTTCCGCACACCCTGGTCTTTACCATCATGGACCCCTCCCAAAATCAAATCCTGGATCCGCCCCTGGCGTCTTCCCACGAGTATATTAAGAAGAATACTTTTATAAAATGTTTATTCCAACTTTATGAATACCTAAGAATTCAACGAAATTTACACAAACATACTGATTAAATAAAACCACTGAAATATATTAGAAATTACATAAAAATCTCGTTTGTCTGGATTATACCGGTTTGGGGTTGGAAGAGGTCTAGATAGTTTAAAAAATTGGATAAGAAAGGAAATGGATATAAAAATAAAACAAAGTACTGAAAACATTACATTTGATGTTTATATTTACAAAAACATAACGTAACAAAATTATCTATAAAACATTGAATATTGAAGAAAAATATGTAGCGCAAAAACTGCAACAAAGAAGTTTCGAAGGTCAATTCTCTCATAGCTATCTACAACTCAACTGGTACTACGTATATAATCTTTAGTTTTACTGTCTTAAAAAAGAAGCACTATTTGTAATATTAGACTATATATTTTGTGTTAAAAATAATCTGGATAAACTGAAGAATGAACAAGAATCTGAACACGTGACTCCGTTGTAGTTATGGATAACTTATATTCATGTTGATAGAATGATACAAAATGTCACTATAACACTCAAGTCTCTCACTGCCCCAACAACCTAATAGAAAACAAACACATATTCAACATTGAGAAGGATTTTCATATATTAGAAGTAGAAAATAGATTTTGGCCCCTAATCAAATTAGAAATTTCACATATTCATAGTATTCTAAAAACAACAACATCTCCCTATTAAATGAACAAATCCCTGAACTTCATTCTCCTCTTATGAAACTATCCTTCAAATTCCTTCTTTCTCACCCCCCAACTCTCCAGTGCACTCACCCTACTCCAAACAGTTAAAACCCTGAGAAATTATTTCCGTCTTCTGCCGCCAGTTCCTGGATAACCCTGAACCCCCTTTCACCCCCACCCCCCAACCCCCTTTTTCACTTACCATATAATGACCTCCGTTCGGCGTCCTCTGCGCACTTGCCAAAAAAAATTCCTCAATAATCAGGTACGTAATTTTGTTGGGTTGATCAATCTGTATTTGTTCTTCTATTCATTCTTCATTGTTCTTTTCTTAATTTCAATAATTTTTACACTTCTTTCGATACTATTTTTACATCTCAATTATTGTATTCTTTCATGTTATGCTCTTATGTTTCAATTGTCATCATTTTCGTATATATACATTTTTCAGTGTATGTTACTGACGATGGCTGCTATGCAGCCGAAAAAGCTGTATGACATTAAAAATATGTGCAACATGAGAAATTATTTGAATTGTCATTACTTTTTCAAAAAATTGATGGAAAGTTCAATAATATTGCCAAATAATAACTCACCTTCAGATAGTACTGTAGTGCCAATCGTAGAAATACTTTTTTTTTAAGAATTGTGGATATTATTATTTACATAAGATGCTATTTTACTAATCAGTGTTATATCCTGACACGCATACCTATTGACACACACGATGATGCCGCTGCTTGGCATT
Organism: Laupala kohalensis; assembly: GCA_002313205.1. Classification (NCBI taxonomy): domain Eukaryota; kingdom Metazoa; phylum Arthropoda; class Insecta; order Orthoptera; family Trigonidiidae; genus Laupala; species Laupala kohalensis. The sequence goes on along the minus strand of NNCF01128162.1, from coordinate 201,068 downwards.
CTGAAATTTTTAATGATGGAAATGAAAATCACGGAATGGAATGTGTCGACACGGAAGGCTCGTGCTAGCGTGCGGGAATGAGGGACCACTTTGTACAGTGAACAGAAGGGGATCAGNGGGGGGGGGGGGGGGGGGGGGGTGCCTTAGACTGTCTCGCCACTGCTATTACGGGAGTTATCTGTTGGTAGAAGACATGCAACATGCGACTTCCTCAAGCTAGTCTTGAAAGCCTCCTTACTATATTGAAGTACTGAACGAAATTGCTAGTTGGAAGTGCTTCTTCAGTGAGTTGTGATGATTATAGAGTACAGATGCGAGATGCCCTTTTGTGTGCTCGGCGAACGTTGTGTGATATCGGACAGTTTGGCGTTTCTTGCTTCTGCGGAGGGGTGGTGATTTGTTGTGGAGGCGTTTGATTGGTGAAATGGAACTGAGGCATCGGAAATGAAAATGGTTCTTAAAGTTGTTGTATTCCGATTTTTTGTCATGGTCGTGATTTCACGAATGACATTGATTCATTCGCAAGTACTTTTCTCTTATCATCATTAATATTTTTTGAAGATTTCTTTTGTAGATTCCTTACTCTATACTTTAGTTTTGATAGCAAATATTTAAGAAATATGACTTGCTTGTTATATGAATGCGATTGACTGTCGCAATAGTTCATTTCTTTTTGAAAATATTTTGATTGGTATGTTAAATAGAAATATTATTCTGACAGAGATCGCTCTGCGCTTATATATCCTTCGGCACTAGTTCTTATATTTTATTATTCACTAATGATCACCAAGATTACAAAGCAGGGATTGCGGCTCGCCGTAGCACAGCTGGAAGAGATGGGGATTCTAAGCAGACGGTGCTTTGCAGGGTAGCAGCCTGTTAACGCCAGTAAGCTTGATGGTGCCGAGCTACTTATGGAGTCGTTAAAGTGAATTCAGAGAAAGTTAATCCTTGCCGGAAAACTTGTTCACTGGATTACTTGCGAATCATTCAGGTTCTCTGGCTAAGACGCTCCACCACTACTCTCCATCCTTATCACCCACACTTCGGAATTATTGAATTCTCAGACAAAGAAAGGAGCTTTCGCTTTGTTCTTTGGGAAATGATATTTATAGATTTTCAAGACCACAAGTAAGATTAAAGTATTTACTTTCGTATTAAAAAGAAACTATTTTATTGATTCAAAAGACTTGGTGATACTTCAATATTAATAAGCTCATTAAAACTACAGTAATTTCTAAGAAATTTTGCAACAATTATTTCTCAAGTTAAGTTTTTAATTGACATTCTTAATTACCTACTTATCGGAGTTTCAAAACATAACATTAATATTTTGCATGAAATATAGTATTTTTGTCTACGAAGGTGTATCTAATATGTTTGAGTACAACATGATGTTATAGCGTACGCTCCAAAGAAATACCAAATCTCATTTGCTGTAAGATACAAGGGAAGAAGGAAAAACATTTACATGATTTTAACATAGTGCTGTGTAGTAAAATTTGATGTAAAAATTCACACTGTTCGTGGAGTAAAATTTATATAACCTAAAAATTGTAAAAAGAGAACATCCACCTCTTTGAAGTATTAAAATACCTGTACCTAAGTGTCTTTGAAGTATTAAAAATATTGATGACCGATGTTTGGTGACATACTTGCTTTGAAAACACGATGTATACTACCAAATATTTAATAAAAATATCTTAAGTATTGGAGATAAGTATTGCAGATATGTACTAAAACAAATCATATACAAGATATTAACACACTTTATAGGAAACAACTATATTTTGGTAAAAAAAATAATATATTCTGAATCCAACCCTGATAAAAAATTAAAGAAATTTTTCGTAACTAAAAATAAATTTACTATTAGTACCTGCAGTTATATGTCCCAAATAAATCATAAATTTTACTGAATAAATTATTTAACATAGTATCGCAATTGATTAGGGTACAAATGTTTGAATAACTTCAGTTTCGTCGTATTGGTGTAAAATGTAATTAAGAGAGTAAGTTAAAGTTAACGGTTATACAGTGTGAGTTGGGAAAAATGAAGATCATTTTGTTCACACTTTTATAATATGAAATGTAGAAACTTGAGCAGACGGCATAAAATTATAATTGTGTTATTCTTTTCATAATTAAATAAATATTATTTTGTAGTGATGCACCTTTGGCATTACATTTTTCAAATCTTTTTTTCCTAAACAAAATTGCCGCGGGATAATATAAGTGTTACTGCGCGATAAAATAACTAAAAGTTGTATTACAACATTTATTGATAGTTAAATGTTAAGAATGAGTAATATAATTTATTTTATGATACTTTTTCCTCCAAACAAAATTCATATCTTGTGGATCTATATTAATTGTAAAATAATTAACAAAACGATAATAGAGGTAACGTGATTAAAATTTTGCTAAGTATAAATCGTTGTATTCACTATTCACAAAGAACAACTTATTGTAAAATATTTTCACAAGTTACTGTGTATATAAAATTATGTACTCAGAAAAGTAATTGTGTATAATTTTTTTATTCACAAATCTTTTCCTTTAAACCGACATAGCGACTATTGATTTTACTCACCCATTTTTACAGCAAGAAACAAAAGAAAAGAAAATACGGAGGAGAAATACCATTACCGCTTAGGAGAGTACATTTTCTTCGTTATCAGTAACATTCAAATAAACGCAAAGCGTAAAATTACCTGTTGTTTCTATTGGATTGCCGTTTAAGCTTTGTTTCTCATTACTTCTAAACATCCCTGAAATACCTTTGTCTCTCGTTCTTTCAAACGCACGGATTCGACAGTTCCGAATGATTCGCCTCTTTTCTTTCAGCACGGTTCCTGGATATCTTCAACACAATAACGACTTCGGTCTTTCACTCGCACAGATAATCGCACAAATCCAATTCAACGCAGTTACAAGACGCCACGTTGTCAACAGAACGTCCAAGCTTTCTTCCCTTCGAGCGATAGTCTACTACTGCCACCGCTCGAGCGCTGTTGTCGATGAACAAAACACGATCGGGAAGCAACAGTACGCCTCGTTCTTGCTTGACCTTGTTCACTCTTTGTGCATGCTAATGCTCTTGTGTGGGGTTACTTGGAAATGACAAGACGTTTCATCTCTTCCTCTGCACCTACACTATCGTTCCTCGCGAGTATATAATACTTTTTGTTCGCGGTGTCTTAAATCATCGTACTGATTTAAGAGCTTTATGCAGTATAACTCATAACGGAGAAGGTGATTAGAGCTCCGTCATTATGTCAACGTCACGCGTTCGTGTTTCGCGGAAAGTGTTGATGTTCATGAGTCTGGATTTTTTCTCATATTTCAATTACCCAGTTACCTATTCACTCACCTATAATGTATGTTCTTGACATACATTATGTTAGGACCGTAAATAAGTATTCTGTTCATAACATCATTGAAAAAACTCGGTTGTGAGAGGAAATAATGCAAATCAAATGTATGGAATATTTTCAATCTAGTAGAATGTTAAACATCTCTTGTACCACATTCCTTCACCCAAGTCATGCGGTTAGGTGGAAGATCAGATCTGAACCTCACCTCACGCGACATAAATATACATCAACAAATACATTATGTTTCTTATATAAAACGAAGAATCACGTCGTTCTGTTTCCATCGTGATTATGTTAGCTACCCTATTGTGGATCCCTCTTAATTCAAGTTTGTTTACCACCGAAATCTCTCTACTGTTTTCATACGAGTATCTCTGTTTTTAGTTCACATCCTCTTATTCCATTTTTCCCCCGAGAGATTATCAGAATATTCCAAACATCAATGCTGTGTAAATGTACACCCTGTTTGTTTGCCGTTCATTCGACGTCGTGTTTGCACACTCTACATATAAACTAGCATCCTCGTCCTTTTCCCCCCTCACCATTCTATCCCATTCCTCTGCTAGCTGCGTTCCTTGCTATGCGCAGCAAGACACCACCTCGGGAATTCATTTAGGTGCCTGCTGGCGTTCTTCGGTGTTCCGCGTCCCGTCGTTTTAGACTCCTTTTTTCTCCTTTCTTCCTCCAACCGGAGCTCCTTAGGTCTTCCGTCTCCCACTGTCTCCACATCCTCAGCAGCATCCCAGTCTTCCTTCTCCGGGGGACTTCTTTCTCCAGCAGCGTCTTGAGAGTAAATTATCCTACAACCTCGTCCGCCATCCTTATAACCATTTTCACACTCGCGAGAGTTTCGGAGGTGCGGCTTTATTAAGAATATGTATAGGAGATGGTAAGAGAAGCCTTCTCTCTGTGGATCCATACCTTCATCAGCCTTCAGTGGGAGACTTCCTCCCGTCCCCTTCCCGGTGTTTTCCCTTCAGTCTCTTACGGTTTCCACCCCACGTTCCGGTTCCTTGTGTTTACTTAATTAAGCTTTTTCAAGGAGTTCCAATCTATTCCTTGAAGCATGGGTAATAAAACAGACCAATTTCAGTTTACCAACGCAAAAGCGACGAAAAGAGACCCCACGTTTGTGTCTGTGCACAGTCCTCTTGAGATTACCCAAAAGATAACACTCTAGGTTTTTTCTCTCTAGTTTTTTATAAAACTAGGAATGCTTCTTTTAAAACACTAAAAATTAATACGCGTTAAATAAAATTGTTTTCTTGCGTCCCTTGTAAGATAAAATTATGATTTATAATAATTACTTTCTTAAATTTATTTAAATATCTGTTACATAAATCTATAATTTATTGTAGACGATAAAATGTAATCATTATGTGATATTGAAATAAATAATTATTAACAACTGTTGGGTTTGTAAAAAGAAGGAAACTTTCAGACTTCTAAAAGAGTACAACTCAGATATCACTACTCAGGAAAATACTTAAGTATTTTTATTTATTTATTAAACCAGAAAATATGACAAAGTAAAATCCTACAGAGGTAAATTAGTTACATGTACACAGGTCTGGTACAAAATAACTTACATGTTAGAAATAACTTGATTAATATTATTATATTATCAAATAGCTGTTCCCTTTAATTAATTTTTTTCATTGATTTTCCATAATTTTTTCCATTAAGTTCAGAATTAAATTAAAAGGTGACCTTCAGAAAAATAACTAAACGGACTTAAAATTTCAGGGTATTTTGATCAATGCACTCGAAAATAAAATATATACTATACAACCGTATCTACGGAAGGTAACACCTTCGACACGAAGGTAAACATGTTATGGATATGGAAAACCCACGAAAAGTGGGAAGAAGACATATTCAATTATAGAGAAGACATACAAGTTTTCCATAAAAATGATAAAAAGTGGAAATGGAATACTACTTATATTTTTTAAGGCAAGTTGAAATGAAGCAAAATTGGCAACAACAAAAAAACGAATACACGCTATATCGTTGTTGTCTACAGGGCGTTGTCGCGGAGTATATTTTCGTGGCTGTTTACGCTTCAGCACAGCAGTTCATAATTGAGCGATGAGAGTCATGAGCGCGGGATCCTTTGTGTTCCGTCGGACGCAATGACAAGCGCGACGCGCCACGCGCTGCCTGTTAAGCGCGCGCATAAGTGACATGTGAAGAACAGAGAAATTTTCGACGGAACATAATGAAACAAGAAAGAGCAACAGGCGTGGTATAGGAGTAATAACCCTGCTATAAACAACAGACAAAATCTCATTTTACGACTTATTTTACTATCTTATTAAATGTAAATTGTACTAATAATTCAAATATTTTCTCAAACATATGCGGATAATATTTTTTAAGGAATTATTAATTGAAAAAATTGTAAATAAATAGGGAAAATATGTCCATTCAAATTTGATTCGTAAATTTTAACTCAGATGCATTATATATGGTAATTAAAATGGAAGTGAAAAATCGTAAATGAAGCTAAACTTCCATCATTATTTGAATATGTCCATTGGGAAATACGATATATTTAATTGTTATTATAAATATTGGAAACATGATACGGCTATTTGTTATTGTAAATATAACATGTAATTTTGATTTTTTTTTCTCTTTTGAAAGAGTATCCATTCATTCATACGAATCAAGTTTTATGAGTTTCAATTCTCTGTGGTATGCACCAATAGGAAATATTTGTATTCTATAATTTTTTGAAGACCTTTTCAAAAGTATTACTCTTTTAACTAGCAAAAGTATTTTTCTCGGTCTTCTTCGAATTGTCATAGCGTAATATTTTTAGCTTAATAGCATTAAACTGTTTGATAACACAGAAGGCAATGAATAAAGCTAGTTTTCACAAGTAGAGAAATATTTATGCATTTGACTAACTTATTATTCAGTTGTTGTTTTACTAATTATATTACTCGTCATTAAGCTAACACCAACAATGTAATCATGTATATGCATTAAGTAGTCCTTTTATTCTGAAGAGAGGATTTTTTTTCAAAACCTGCATATTTTATCGATATGTTCAGAAGATTTGTACTTGTTCCATTAATATTAGATTTCATTCCGCTTTTGAGTTTAAGGCGTATTTTATTTATCAATCATTTATAAAAAAATTTGAAATCATATGGATTTAACTTGTTTTTTGTTGTAGTTATTTCCACGGATCATGCTTCAGTTGAATTCGTCGTGTGCCACAATAAATTGCAGCATTGTGGAGACCGTTGTTGTTTCGTTGATTTGCGTTGTGTGCATCAGCCGCGAAAGCCTGTCCAGGAATACGACGACTTAACGTGGAAATAAAGCGCTTGCGTTTTATCCTGCCGCTCCCAGAGCTTTTTGCGGAAGCGCGCCTCGGGGGTGTGAGAGTGATGCATCGAGGGAATCATTTAAGTGGTGGCAGCGGTGGGGGTGGTTCAGGGTGCTTTCTCCTCGCTGCCGAGTGCTGACGTGCAGCACCCTCTGTTACTGAGGAGATGGTGACCAAGGGAGAGGAGAGTAATAGGACAGGATAGGTGAACGGTAGTAAAAGTAGTAGTGTGTGTGCATATTTAGAAATAGTAAAATTTGATATACAAATAACTGTTAAAGCGAGATGGAGAAATTTGGGTAAATGAAAAAAAAACGAAGAAAATGAAGAGATCAACAAGAACAATTACATCAGCATTGCTAAAAGGATGGCAAATCAGATCGGAAAACAGTGAGAAGGGTCGGCAGACACATAAGTATATAAAACAAGTACACTACGCAAAAAACAACAGATAGTAAAAGTAGTAGTGTGAACAGTTGTGTTGACAAGTACTAGTGTGAACAGTGTTACAAACTTACCCGTGGAATTGATCAAAGAAATTGCAAACAATTCACAATGGAAGATAATACATAGACCCAAAGTGGAATAATGAAATAATGTTTTTACATTTTGTGTTAAACTAAACTAGTAATTTAGATTGTTATAATTTGACGAGTTTCAAGTTATATAAATAATTATTAAGACACACTCACTTCTATGTATTTCTTTCTCAATTTTGTATTATCTGTCATCGTGACACCAGATGACAAGAGAGTCGCATTATTTTTAAAATTTCCCTTATATCAAGAAGAAACTATGGTTTTCCACGTGTTTTGATCTGAAGTAAAAACGAATGTAACATCGTAATATTTATTGAATTTGTGTGAATTACAGCAGGGTAACGGCGCTGCAAAAATTTAAATTTTAGAAAAACTACAAAAAATGAACAGGAAAATGATGCACCGGAAGATCTTAACCCGAAGCGAGGAAAGATCATTTTCCATTCATTGTGTTTCCATTCGTGTTGCCGTTACGCTGTTTTTGTTGATTCAAATGTAATAATTGTCACATTTTTGTATTTGTCTCTTCATGGGCTTTAATGTAATGCGTAAATAAAATACATAGTACCATTAAAAATACAATAAAAGTGTAAACATCTCTGTAGTGAAAAAAATGCCTAATCTTTTTAAATGCCTCAAATTATTAACCCGATGATACGATTTATCTTACTCAAAACCACGGTCGATATATTTATTCATTCAGAAGATATTTGAAAATATCATTTTCATTGGTTCATCTGCGACAATTGTATAGTATATTATCATGTATAACAATGAATCTTATAGCAATATTTTGACAGACATGCGTACTTTTATTTTGAGAAAATGAGCCTCGCTCGCCCAAACTGAAACCAACATTCTCTATCACATGCGCAATTGACATTTTTATTGTTTCATTAAATACTATTTGTGTTTTACGAGTAAACAATTAATATAGTTTTTTATGATTCCGTGAAGCACGTAATGCTCTGAGTATTGAACTGATTTTGTTTATTTACTGGACTGAAACATCTGGTTTTAAAATGCTTTATCACCTGGAAAACGCAGCGTTTCGTAGGATAAATTACATCCATGTTCATGATATCCATGGAAAGTTATATATGCAAACATATTTGCTGAGTTTTGTATACTCTACAAATATTCTTTGTGTTACAAACATGTGTGTCAAATGTACTACATTTTTTCAATAAAATGAAAATATTGTATATCATTGTTTAACAATATACTCAAATGTATGTCATTTGTTAAAGTATATGAGACGCGTTTCAAAAGTAAAGGCTAGTCAGTCATAAAAAGCGATTGGCAACACTGATGAATTTGCGGATGGGTATAATGTTGAACTAATCTGTTAACCATGTAATTGTTTGTATGTTGATTGTTGTTTATATTTGCATGACTGTGTGTTATATTAAGTGCGGGAGCATCTGGAGTTATTCCTCCAGATCTGAAGTCTTTTCGGTGATTAGATTTTTCAATGCAAGAAGTCATAATGCTGCTGAAATTCACTCTCAGTTGTGCGAAACACGTTGACGCACTGTAAGGAAAAGGAAAAGTGAGATAACAGGACTGTGAATTTAGGGAAGGTCGTGCTAATGTTCACGATGAATAGGAGAGGTTGACCTAGAGTCTAGACTGACAATTTCGTCCATCGAGTGAATGCGATAGCGAGAGTAAGTTCTTCCCTAAATTCACGACACCATTGCCTCTCTTCCCTTTACGGACCCTTAGGACCACTTGTTTCACTGAGGGTAAATTTCAGATGAATTATGACCCCTTGCGTTTAAAAATCTAAACATTAACATCGTTTCTGACGGGATTACATATTTCCGCAATAATTATAACACATTGTCATTCAAAGACAAACCACAATCAATAGACGCCAATACGATTTTTTTATTGGAACCTTACGGCTCGCCGACAACGAGGTCATAAGAGCCCGAACATTTTGTATAGGTAAGGAAAATACTGTTACACACTAGGGAGAGACTTCATGACTCACCCCGGGTGTGAGGCTCGCCGAATGAACCCGACCATACCCACTAAAACCCTCCTGTATTACAATATATCTAAACATAAAGAGGATAGGAAAATATAAACAGTTTTCTAAAACGTTATAAAACACAGAGGAAAAGAAATAAAGATGTAAATTTAAAGAAAAGGACAAAGAAAGAAGGATGCAAATCCAAACCCTCCCTAGAGCTTGTGGGAGGAACCCCGATTCAATTTTAGATTTAAGCAATGACTTACAAATAAAGATCAGATAGTGTGCCAAAGACCTGAAGGAATCCAAAGAGGCTTTTGGCCAAAGCATAACGTCCAATCTGTTCAGTATATTATGTCTCCGTCGGATGGTGTTATATTTGACACACTACTAAAGAAAGTGATCCACGGTAAGTATTGTGTCAAATGTCTCACTGAAGGGAGGAGGTTCACCGTGTAAGAGATGACCATGGGTAAGATAGCAGTGGTCTATACGAAGACGTGTAAGAACCACTTCTTCACCTCTGTTCGCACGGGATGAAGACGACCAGGTCTTAACGAAGACTTTTACCAGTACGGCAATTCGAGTTGCATGACCACAAGATCTGTTGAAAATTATACCCATCCGAAAATTCATCATTTTTTCCAATCGCTCTTCATGACTAACCGACCGTTACTGTTGAAACGAGCTTCGTATTTATAATGACAAAGATTGTAATAAGAGAATGATTTTCATAGGAATTTCACTTGAATTATGAAATATGTTAACGAAACTTCTATTCATTATTTGGTTCTTTTATTATCTATTTTCAACAGTTGGATTGGAAACAAACTCACCTTACGAAGATATTATCCCTTTTTAACAACTTTCTGCAAAATTTATCTTGGAACGATGTATTGTTATATAAAAATATGCGTTATATTAATGACCTTTTCATAAATCGTCTTTAAAAAAGTGTTCAACTAATCCTACATAACCAACTAACGTCGAACTTTTAATGATATTCTCTGTTCATTTTTTCCAATATTATTTTATCAGAAACATAATAGTTACATTATGGTTTCTATCGGCCTAACACCCATAAGTGCAAATCGTATGTTTTAGTGATTTGAGATCCAATAAAAATACACATTAGTTGTTTTCGTTCCAACGTATTATATATTTCTCATTTATGTTCTGCAAAATATTTCATACATAATATTCATTCCCATTTTGTTAAATTATTGGAGAAATAGTCATAAAAGGAGCATCCACGTCTTTCATAAATAGCAATATAGTAAATAGTCAATTTTTTACGTGGCTTTCGACCACATTTGAAGACGGATATTAACCATGTAAATGGATTAACTTTATCCTTTTATATAGTTCAAATCTAATATATTAAAAAACTCGCTTCTAAAATTAATCAAAGGTTTATGGTCTTACGGCATTTATTCATTGATTTAAAATATTAATAACCCACTCACAAAATTGTGACCTTCTTTATTAATTGATTTTCTTTTTTCTATGCATGTTTTCTGCTGAACCATGTAAAAGTGACTTACATTGTTCCTCTTTATTTTTACTGCTGATCGCATAAACTTCGTAGTGTTCATGTCTGATACATATTTACTTTTACATCATTATAAATACACCGAGTTTCATACTCGCACAGTACAGATAAAGTTTATCATTCAAAAACAAATGTGGACTCTAATACGTTATGACTCTTTTATTAAATTTATTTTCTGAGATAAAAAATGTTTTATATTGTCTTTTCACGTTCCTGACACGGTGAGGAATCTATTCTTCACACATATTGTTGGAGACCTGTGTTCGTCGATCTCATTGGTCGCTCGCTCTCCCGCACGCTAACTTATTTGATAACTTGAGGGGTCGTAAACACCAGCAGTTGCAAACATAGTTAGTTCCTCGCAACCACGACATACAACGGGTGATGTCTTGGATTCGAGAGAGTAAAGGGATAGAAGGGAAGACTCATAATGGAAGTTCGAGTTGCGTTCTCTACAAACGGAAATTGCTGTTTGCAGTGCACCTTGATATAGTAGGAAATTAACATTGTTACATCTTGAGCTCGGATTCAAATTTTCTATTAGAAAGAAATTTTGTTTTCTTTATTTTCCAATTTCTTTGATCTTACTTCAAAATTGTCTTAGACTTACATTACACCATTACTATTAATGACAAAAAGAATGGAAAGAGTAATGAAGTCAGGTAGATATGGGACGTGTCCGCGTTACTGATTCATTTCAGCAATAAATCGCGTACAGTATAACATACCCAATATTAGATGACAATTATTTACATTCAGGCGGTCATTATTTGACATTCCATACATAATACCAATAATACACTTGGATAGTACTAAAAATATAATAGTCATAAAATGGATAATGGGAGACAATAATTAACACTGCAATTATATCAATATGGAGAGAACTGAAGCAAATTTTGCATCGATTCAAAATAGAAGCAATTGCGGCTTCCAAATTATCCTGTATGTAACTTTTTTGAAATCAGGGAATATTTGTGAATATACGCTAATTGCATTCAGCTTTTATTCATCATAATTCTTCGTAGATATCCTGTACTATTGAGCAAGCAAAAGTGATTCAGGATTTTTATGGAACGGATCAAAATATGGTAATAAACTTCTCATAATAGGTACATTTTGGAATGAAAATTATAATTTGGGATAATTATCATGGTAATTAAGATACTTTAAGACAATACATGTCATCTGGATAAAGTTATCTATAGTATCTCTAGAAGTAAATCTATAAAAGTCATGCTAAAAAAGAGGTATAGTAAATAAGTGGGGTTTGTGGTGCTAATCATTATTTTTCGTCATGATTAACACCACAAACCCCACTTATTTACTATACGTCTTTTTTTTAGTATGACCTTTATAGATTTACTTCTAGAGATACTGTAGATAACTTTATCCAGATAACTTGTTCTTTGCATTAATAATATAAGACAGAAATTTTTGTGTGTAAAAAGCAGTCATTTGTTCTACACTGAAAACTGCAACTGTATTTATTATTATTATTCTATGACCCTTTGACTAGTATTCTACTTTTTGGGATGATTGTGATCAAATATGTAGCCTAAGTGTGAAAATTGATTTTTTAAATTTTAATTTCATTACTGAGAGAAAAAAAAACAATATTGCCGATTTGTACAATTTAAGCATCACTTGTATACATTAGTAAAATATTTTAGTGGCACAATTTTAAAAACCGAAAGTAATTTAATATGCATGGACATTAATAATATAAAACAGCTGGCTATTCACCAATTGGGGTACCATTTTGGAGTGCTTAGTTTGCTGAAACTATAGTGAAAAATATGTCCTAAATAAAATGAAGCATGTCTTAAATGTATTTACAATCATAAATCTATTTATTACTCACTATATCACTTTAATGCACATAATATGTCACTTCGAATCTGTCCAATACGAAAACACTGAATTGCGAATTGTAACACATTATTGGTGATACCTGGGAGTTATCTATGTTTGGAGACTTGCGGAATGAATAGAAAACACTCAAATCTCAAGTGTTAGATTCCGATAGTAAAATATAGTTGCTGGAGCATATAAGAAAAAAGAGTATCGAACACCGCATTTTAATCTAATAAAAAATTGTTTTCCGTGCGTACAAATCTCTTAAAAACATTTAAAAGTATATTTAAGGTGAAGGTTTTTCATCAAGAGTAAAAACGAATAGTATCAAATTGAATTCCACGAGTGTGCGGCGTTAAACTCGATCGTCATTGCTTGAACATTCCGAAAAAGAATAAAGCGTAAGAGCTGATCCTCCATTACCTCTGTATAAAAGCCAATAAAGTAGTATACTGATGCATTAAAGGCATTGGACTCCCTCTTCCGAAGCCATTCCTGTGCGCACACGCACTCAGTGGCTGTTTTAGAAGGCCCATACGCTACCGCGTCCCCATCCTCTCGATCCACGAATTATATTCCCATTGCCGGCAAAATGTTCGGAAGAGTGGGTGAAAAAAAAACCGGATCTGGCCTCTTTCTCGTACCTCATTTACATATTGCATCCGAATTGGGAGTATGGTGGGAAGCAGCAGTCCCTCCACATACCTCTCATCATGGCTCCCACTTGACCCCCTTCTGCGTCTGGGATCGCTGCACACCCTCCTTTTTCGCAAACCCCCCACAGGGGGCCCAACTCTGCCGCCATCCATCAAATGAAATGGCGCCTCACTTGCACGCGTCAAGCGGGTCTCTCCCTTGGCGTTCCTTTCCCTTCCCCACCTCCAGCTTTTCCCACCCTCACCCCTTTTTCCAGAGGGAGAGAAACGCTTGCGAAAACTCGCCCCGTTGAAATTTGCAACGCTCTCGCGCTATTTTTAAAACGAAAACGCAAAGAAACAAGTGCCTGGAATAACCCCGAGGTGCCCTAGGAGTATGCGCATATATTTCATAAGAAATATATGAGCACCACATTCCGCTCGTATTCTGGCCCCGACGCATGTGGCGTTGTATCATTTTGGATGCTAAGCGAGCACATGGGGACGTATTATGTAATTTTGAACGTAATAGTCCTTGAAGAATACTTTTAACGCTGCATACGAGAATTTGAGTGTCAAATGAGAATGAAGATTTTAAAAAGATGACACGGAGAGGTATATTCATTTGAAACTTTTTCATTTCAACGGTCGAATGGGTTCATGATGGTGGAAGAATAAATCAAATTTATTACGTAGTCCTGATTAAGACTTTATAACTTCACGCCTGTGTGTGATATATGAAAATTACATTTTCTTTTTAAACCAGTGTTAGAGCATGAAAAATGAAGAAAATGTATATCATGAAAATTTTATTATTTCAAACAAATTTTACGAATAAAGAAACATGTAGCATGGTATCAATATTAACTTTAAACACAATGTACAAATAAATAGGTCTTCAACACCATCAATCATTTATTTTGGAATGTTATGTGCAATTTTGTTCAGCTTATTATAAAATAAAGCAATGTTGGAATGATATTAGCAGAGTTTGCGTGGTATATGTAAGACTTTTAATACTCTTCTGGTTTAGATTATTATTTAATTATGCAACTTTCCCATAACACACAAGCTTTTATTTGATTAAAATGCTTGGACTGTATAGAAGTAGCATGACTACTAGTTGGTGAACAATATTGTGTCAAACTATGTGATTAATTTTTCGCAATTCCTTTGTAGCTGATGTAATATTAGACTCCTTGGTTTACTTTTTTTTTGAGTGTGTTTAACAATTGAATAATTTGTTAATTTCAGTGTGCTTCATCCAATGAATTCCTAATATCAATATTTCATCCCCTTCTACAATTCACTGGGTAAGGTAGCGTCTCCTCCCTTCATGTGACATCACATAATTCAACCTCTAAATGTGTGGCGTATTGAATATCAGGTTTTGATGAAATATCTTTCTTTTAATCATTTTGCGTTGTCAAAAACATTCTTGATAATATCAGAAAATTAAAAAAATGTCAATTTTCTATGAATAATATTTTTGCTTAACTCTGTGATGTGTGAGGTGTCTAGACATCTTCCAACCTATGATTTTCCTATGAAACTGTCTCCAGTGATATTCGATGAGATGTCACATACAAGTACCATACTGAGACACGACATCTTCCATCGTCCATCGACATTGTCCATTCAACCTCTTCTTCACTTCAACAATCAATGGATCCTCCTCCTACATCATCAATGACTCCCTTCCCAATCCGCCTCACAGCCCCTCTGGTGGCTCAAGTGGTAGCGTTCTGGCTGTTCACCAAGTCATCCCGGGTTGGCCCAAATCCACCGGTGGGGACAGAAAAAATTGTAGCTTTTCACATGCTAGTATCAATAACTATAACTATTACTAACCACTTATAATAACCCCTCCACGTGGGCCAAGTTGTTGGTAAACCCAGCTATCCGAACCACCTACTAACAATAGCCCTTACCACCCAACACCTACCTCCTATCACTCAATATGGATAAACTTCAATATCACGCTACATTTCCCAATTACAAATACTAAAATGGAAAAATGGAGATCCGTCTCTTGATATAACTTCAGTTCTTGTAACTATCTTGATACATATATTTCCATTTCTGTCACTATTTTCTGCATCAAAACTATCATTTTCGCACAACCGTCCATACCACTGCCACCACCGATTTCTACCTCCGAGCACTGATCGACCTCCGGTGAATGCAGGGCCACACACGTAATTCGGAACGTCACGTACGAACTGCGTTCGCAGGCGAACCCGACATTATGAATACGGTATCGGCAGGCGGATCTTCTACGCGATGTGGAGATCGGAATGACTCTGAAGCTACAGATACGAAGGGCATGGAGGAGGAAATTGTGGAAAACTAGTGAGTTCCTTCCTTTAACACGCGACACTGGAATTTTATGATTCCTCTCTTTCCATTTCCGAATTTTATATGCAGTGTTTGATAATACAACAGTTCGCATGAATTACAATGTTCTAGTTGTACGGCAATAATGCGAAAAAATAATGCTAAAATGGTGAATGACATTTTCACGCTATTTAAGGTTCCTAATAACAGTTGGAGGGTTCATAGGACTAATATTCCAATAACTTTTTTAATAATTTATCTTTCCCTTTTTCTACGTGCAACTATTCAAGTAAATTTATCAAAGCTTATAGTACTTACAAACACTTTCTTCAATTTAATTGTGAATATCTTCGTATATATTTTTAACTTTATTCTATGGACCAAGTAGTGGTTTGTGATTGTTCAAAATTATCACATCCATGTCCATTTATAAGTGGTTTCAACTTGTTAAAACATTAATATGTAGTGTTACTTGCTTTGAAACGAATGTTTTTTCCATAGTTATTACTTTTTAACATTCAAATTAAAATGATCTTCAGATTCATCAGAAATCATTTATAAGAAAAAATGGTATGTAATTGGATAAGTAAAGAAGTAAGGGTTTTGAATTGATGAAAAGAAATATTTGCTCTAATAAACATTTAAATTCTTACTTTCACTAACTCTTGAATGCATTTTTTATTATGATAATTAGCTATATAATGTCATCCATCAATCTCTGCAGTCTCAATCATGAGTGGGTGATAGTGTCAAACTGTTAACAATAATGGCGACAAAAATAGGTTACTTGGAATTGTAACCAACCACTTTTTTATTGGACTTGTGAATATGCTACGACGTTTTTCTTTCACGACTTAAAGATTTATTTCGACAAATTTCAACAAACAGATGGAAAGAGTAGGACACAGTTTTTTGAAACATTAGAGTAATGACTCACCCGCACATAATTATAATTTCACATCGATTATTTTACTACAGTATGTTACATGAAAATTCGAATTGTATTTTTTTGTTGATTTTTATATTTATAAAGGAGAAAACTATAATATTTTGACTTCACCAAATGAATAATGGTGGAGCTTATATTCTATTTCAGAAAAATAATCGAATATAAAGAATGAGTGGATGCGGAGAAGCATACCATAAGCGCAACCGGGAATGGAACGTGCAGGGTCGAAGGGCACGGACTGAGACGAAAATGGCGACGGGGACCTCGCGTAAGGGTGGGTCATATGAATTTTTGATCCAAGTCAAGGTCCCGGTGACGGCATTCACCGACAGGGGCTCCAAGCGGCGAGTGCAACTAGAACGTGTTGCAGCAATAAACGCAACCGTCGCAAACAATGCGTTGCCGATCGCTTTGATACAGTCCTCTTAGTCAGTGGTTCCAAAAGTGTGCGCCGCGGCATGCAGGAGCACCGTACTCTTGCAGTTAGTACACAAAATTTAAATATAGGTTGCATTTTTATATAAAACAACATTTTTTATGTACTGTATTTTTGTTCTCTTTATTTCTTTACATCTGCTTCTTCTTATTTATAATTGCTCTATTACATGAATAATAATCTGATTAGATATATAATTTAATGTTTACTATATCATACAATAATTTTATGCATTATGCAAAGATCTACGGATTGTTTACTTAGACATGGCGGGTCTTGTGAATGATAACCACTTGGTGAGACAAGCCAGTGCTCGGCTGTACCGCAGAGCATGGATGTGTTGCGTATTGCATTTAACACATGTCCGATCTCGTCGTTTGGATGGATGAAGTAAAATTCTGTCCTAAATTCATGGGTTATGCGTTAGAATCCAGAGAAAGGCATATTTTACAGCAATATCGTATATTTTGTATACCAAGAAAAAAAACTCTTGTGTGTGAAATATATCAGTGTATCATTGTCATCTATAATACTCCAATAAAATTTTGTGTAACATGTTATCAAAGGGGGCTGAAAACGCTCAGATCTGTTAGTTATACCAACAAACACTATGTCGTAAACAAAATATACGCTCAAGATGATATCTTGAACATACTTCGATAATGAATAAAATGTGTATCTTGTTTTAACAGTCTCTTTAGATAATCGAATCGATATATTTTCTCTGCATTCATGAAAGAAAATATTTTGAATGCAAAAATAGAATATTTTGATGACATCTTTTGCTTCATGAGACTAACATACGATGTACTTCAATAACATGATGCTTTCTTAACATCTTACTGTAATCACCCATGCTTATTAAAATTAGTTGGGCCAAAAGATAACAAAATTGACTTTAAAATACATGTTGTTCAGACTTTTTTTTCGATATGTTGTTTGTGAATGAGTGAGTCGAAATAATTCAGTCATTTGTTTGTATTTTTGACGTTTATTTCGTCAGATAAAGTGAATCATCTCCAGTATACACTCTCTTTGATGAAGTTGACTGATTTATCTTGATCATTGACGAGCTAAGGAAATTTTTCCTTGATGCAATAGGTTGATTCAAATCTTTTGCCATTCACTTTTTTTTAATAATATACAAGAAAATTGTGCTTCATTATATAATCTAGTATAATAATTAAAAGTTCCTTGATGACTGTATTTAACTCACAAATTGCTTCACTCAAATTGGGCGAACCTAGAAATTCCCTTGTCTATCTCACGGTATGTCATCCCCAATTCGATACCTGATCGAATATCAAGTGACATCATCGATACAAATTGGCAACTACGCGCTAAACTCACCTATAAAGGAGCACATGGCCCTTGCTTGCAAGACATTCTTTTACTGTTCCTTGTCTAGCAGACACTCATTGTCCAGCAGACATGTTCCAGACATTATAAGTTACAGTCGTTATTACGCTATTTATGAACAGTACTTTATATTAATTTAATGGACATTCCATCGTTTACATCAAGATATCATTTCGCTTGCATCAAGAATGTTTTTTCATCTCTTCACGTCGCTACAAACGAGACACGGGATTCTATGACCATCCCACTAATTGGTCATATGAAGGATGGAAATTCATAACAAGATGCCTTTTCACCGCATCTACTCGACAAGCAAGTCAACTGTTCCCAGGAACGCTTTCACACATCTCATCTTAAGCAGCACATCCTCTTGGAAACAGTATCTTATCATTATATTCATGGAATTTTATTAACCCTTTTGTTCTTGTTACTAATCATTGTTCATTTCTTGCCTTATCCTTCACTCATATCATATTATTCTTTTTTCATTATTTCTTGTGTGACACAATTGTCTATACACATGTTGTTGTGTCATATATTTTAATTACTTTAACTGATAGGGTGCGTAAAATAGAAAATGTTAACCGAAAAATTTCGTAGATACATTTTTTCTAATCTCGACATTTACTCCCACATGAATGGAGACAAACTGAAATGAAAGGAAATAGTTCACACAGGTTTCTCCTCTTTTCCGTTACTACTGTTCATCTTCCGCTCGTAATCCTAAATGGAATTGTTGTTGATGTTACGTGAACACATGGGTTCAGGCGTATTTATAGATCGAAAGAATGTCTCGGCAAAATATAAATGTTACTATAATATAAATATTACTATAATATAAATGTGTAATATTTTTATGGTCGAATACTCTTTCTATCCGAAACTCTGGATTATGATAAGAAACGTCAGTAATGATATTGAGAATAAATAAAATGTCGGATAAAACATTAATGACTTACATTAGTTCCAAAATCACATACGACTTACGTTACCAGGTCGACCATACACACTATCCTCTCATCCCCANCATATATATATATATATATATATATATAAAGGTTTTGCCGTATGTTCAGCTGATAATTTTTTTTGTGGGGTTTTAGGGCTCGTTTCAGTCAATAAAGCCATTTATATAAATGTTCCATAATTACCTAGAAATTGAATTCCAGAAGACATATTCGTAATTTCCGCCGATAAGTGAACTCACACGGTTATTGCAGCTGAACACACACACACAATACAAAAGGAGCGTTGTTGATGAAGAGTCGACAACTTTTCATCAAGTGTTCCCGTCACCACCAAGGAGAATACATAACTACTCGGAAATAATAATGGATAATGAAGTTTTGGTTTATTAATGTTTCCTAGAAAATGAGATCATTCTGCTGATTGCTCATAATTAATATTCCAATATCTGAAGTACATATCATTGTTTTTATAAGTTTTATAAAAACGAGGAATTATTTTTAGGTCAATGTCTTGAAAACTTAAAAATGTCATCAGTTTATTTTACATTAAACTACTAGAACGATATGTATACACATCTCTAATATTTAATAATGTGATGCTTCTTTTATTTTATTTTATTCTCGTATGATTTCCAGTTTTAAAATATTGTTGACATGAATGAATTGAAACTTTGATTTGTGAAATCAAGATGCTAACTTTTAATCGTGTTAAATGTACATATATATATTTTATTTATTTACACCAGAATGTTCAACAAACGAGACAGATGTTGAGTTGTCGGAAAAGTTTAGAGTGTAGGAATTGTCGAAACCGTGGTAATATGTACTACGGCAACGCTGCCTCCTAGAACTTGCTCCTACATCGATGGCATTTTCTTTTTCATACAAGAATACCCCCAAAATTTATAATTAATACTCATAACACAATTTTAACTGGTTATGATTAAATGTGCTTCTTCAAAGGTTCGGAGTTTTCACAAACTTATGAAATTATAGGATATTATTGGACGAAAAGGTTCTGCACTACAGTTTCCATACCGAGCAACAGAATTTAGCATTGTGATGTAAGTAAAGTAACAGAAGTGTAAGCTAGTAATATCTCGATAATAAAACGAATTCTAATAAATAAAAGAATCGAATAAATTAGGCACATATAATGGTGCGTAAACATAATAATAATAAACATCATCATCATAAGAATCGGTATGCGGATGTGATGAAGCGAGTACGTAAATGTTTGCAAATCGATGCGTGGCTCTCCACCACACGTGAGGCTCTAGAGAGCGACTCAGGTGCATTCGCCGCTAACTTCGTTATCTTTGGGATCGAACTCCAAGTGACTGTGAGGGAACTCGGGCTGTGGAATACGCGGTGAACAGCTGGTCGCTCACTCACGCTACAACAAGGCATTCAGTACCCACGTAGGTGCCATCCACGGAGTAAATGAGATTCATTCATGTTTACGAATTCGATCAGATTACTCGTTTTACATGAGTTATAATATTGTTAGGGTTTACGTGAAGTATGTCATTTTGCGTATGTCATCTTACGGTCTTATTAATGCTCTTGTAATAATTAATCTCGATTATAGAGTTCTTTGATAGTTACAATTTATGTACAACATTTTGCGAATATATAAAGATTTGATAATAATACATATTTGTGAANAACATTTCGAAACCTTCACTTCTGTCTCTTATACACATCTAGATGTGTATAAGAGACAGGCCTTAGGGCTCTTGATTGGAATTGATGAAATGGTCTCTTGCTTTCTTTCGGAGAGTAAATTATAGTCCCCCACGTGGTCATACGGAGTTTGTAACTTCTTTTTTGACTGTAATTTATCATCATTATTATTAATAGTATTATTATTTCATTTTTCATTGGTTATACTGTAACGATTATAAATTCTATAGTGATTATATCGTAGACAGAGTTGTTAAATTGACGGTGATTAAAATAAATAGAAAAAAAACATTGTACTGTGATAAAGGTAAAAGAAAATATGACGCCATGTAACGTAAATACGTCTTGTTGTTCAGGTTACATCAGCAAACGTATTTTCAACGTGAATGGTGAAGTACACACTAAGTATTTTATTAAATCTGAATAATCAGTGCATCGATTTCCAGAAAGAATATTTGATGTCACTTTTTTACACAAATGTTCATTCTTGAAATTACTACTCTTCTCATGAAGTTCAAAATACTTGTACGAAAAGAAAAGTTGAGGTGGTTATGAAATAAAGCTGAAACTTGGCATTTTCACACCACTTTTGAATCGCATTAGCTCTTTGGTTTGTTTTTAATGAGCTTGGCATATGGCCAGTGTTATTGCAGTTAAATGTAACAATAAATTTTAAGATCGTATAAAAAATTCATTTCTAAATATTAAAAGTGAAACTCTTCTTATAATCAAATTAGTAACATTTTCATACTCGTCAAATTATTAAAAATAAAACAATAACCCATTTGCATTAAAAATACAGTGCTGAGATTAATAATTGTTTCGATTGCATATGAAAGTTAATTTTGGAAATTGAAATGTCTCTCCAAAATAGTTCAAGTAAGGTTTGTAAATTAGTTTTTTTAACAGTAATTTCACTTGAATTGAAATGGTATAAGATTAATAGTCACAGTAGTATACATTACATGCACAAAAAAAACCCCTAAAAGATACGACTTTTTCCAGTTTTCCAGAAAACAAAATATTTTTGTATAACTGAAATAGACTATAATGATGCAGAAATATTTATATTAACAATTTTACGTAGAAAAATTGAATTTTAAGTAGAATTTGTAATTAATGCATTTATTTGAAATCTCGCTCTGTCAATTCAGTTAAATCTTCGAGAAGATAAAAATTGAATAAGATTTTAAAATAGAGGATTACCTAACATAGCAACTGTTTACTGAAGCAATAATGTCCGAAATGTGTGATAAAAAATTGTTCACTAATTTATTTTTGAAGATGTTTCCAATGAGCCGTCAACGAACATTGTACAACGCCAGCAAATGCCTCATAATTTATGCCAGGCATTAAATTTGTCCGCTTCATGTTTTACTAGATTATTTATAATACTGATTATTACGTTCCGTAAATATTAAAGTTATCTACATAGATCGATAAATAGCACTCCGAAATCATACTTCTTCTCAGAGGCATCTTCGTCTTCGATAGCGGTAGCGGTGAGCTCTGAGAAGGGGCGCTGCAAAAGCAAACACACATCGGATCATGTCGGATTCACAGACGCTGTTTGGAGGAGGATGCGCGCGAGAACAGCTTCGGGAAGCGGACGGGTGAAAGGGAATGAAGACGTTCTTCGTCCCGCCTCAGGCGAAGGCAGCGGGTCGCCTCAGAAACCCTGCTCCGGATGTACCACTGGGTGCTGTAATGTATGCCTCCGCACGGGGTGGTACAGTAGAGTGGGTCTGAAGCGGTGACCTGCCTCCTCCTCCTCCTCCTCCACAACCGCCGTCGACACGGGTTCGCAATCACGGCGCCTGCCGAGTGTCAGCTGTTACATTTTAAACACACGCCGTGCGCTTCCACGCTCCGTACCGCGGCGGTCTTCCTTTCATCACCTCCCCCCACCCCGCCGCGTTCCTTCTTCGCCTTCTCGTACCATCATCGTCTCATCCTCTGAGCTTCGATCTACGCTTTTCCTTCTTCACACCTCACATCGGATGCGCCGTGAGGACTGGCTGTCACGCTGGATCTGTTCGCAACGCATCGGTTAAACACCGACGCTTTTCTCCACGCGGGTACCCCCTCCCCAACAATACGGGATGCAAAGTGTATTCGAAGCACTATGAAATGAGAAACGATGAAAGAGAAATAATAGATACGACGGAGGTGAAGAAAATAAACGGTATTAGGCTAGGGAGCATCGTAGATGATGATAAAAGAAGACGAAGTAGAAGAAAGAAAGGACATTGTGGGCGGTTGAATTTCACGGGTGAAGAAAGCGCGACCGGAAACATTTCGAAACCTTCACTTTAGCTGCAAGTACGCTTTTCAACGTCTTATTCTACTTTCGCTAAGAGAGTGGGAGGCGTAAATGTGAGAGAGTGACGGATACGGAGGGTGATACGCTGAGCTATTCCGGATTGGTGACGTACGTCGATATTTAAGCGATTCGAAATCCCTGTCAGAGCTCTATAACACGTGCGTGAGGGAGCGATTGTTGGTACAGCTCTCACGGAGCAAATGCAAGCTCAATAAAGCACCAGTTCACCGACTTGAAGAAATGAGAAATGTTTATTTATGGGATGTATTATCAGCAAGAATTCGTTAAGATTCGTCAAGCAATATAAATTGGAGTGTTTTTTTATGTTACATACAAGAAAACATTTAACGGAAGATGTAGTACGACATACGAGTGTTGAATTTCGTGAAGATTTATTAACTGTCACTGAACATCTATTTTTATAATAATAAACAGGAAGATGATTCTCTGTTGAATCTCATGAAATAATAATTCAACACAATGAACAATGAGAGATCTGTAGATTCCAATCACATAAATGTAATTTTTTGTAACATCGGAACTAATTACATTTGACTCTTTCTGCAATATTCATTTTATTACCTGTAAATGGTTATATTCATGCATCAAATTATAGGAACGCTCAATTCAAAAGTGCTATTAATTTCTTTTAGATATTTCATTTAATTTTAGAAGTTAAAACTTGTAAATAAGAATTAATCATAATATGATTACTTATTTTTTTCTTGTGATGATAATACCTTACGTTTCTAGATTTTGTACTTTACTGTCGTAAAGACGTATGATTTATTCATTCATATTGGGTAGACATTGGTAAACATATTTCTTATAGCATTTGATTTATAGTCTTGTCCTCATCGATACGTAATTGATGATGTGAGATTAGCTAGAAATGCTTCCTTTTTCATCAAGTTTATTTCCTGCCGTCATAAGGCACATTAATCGTTCGATCGAAGGTTCATGTTCCGAGTACCTCTCAAAGAGTCCCAAAGGAGAAGACCTACGAGTCGTCCGTCTCGAAAGGGGCGGTGGTGGTGGCGGGGGGGGGGCTCGATGGAACGGCTGCGTGTCACGTGCGCAGCCGCGGTCGAAGTGCGTGGCTCTTTGTGCGTGTGCGTAGCATGGAGCGAGCGGCCTAATGGGGCGAGGGGTCCCATTGTTAGGATCAGTGCCTCCTAAATCCCCTTTCTCTCTCTTGTCCTCGTCTTGTCACCAAGTTGCTTTCATCCCTTATCTAACCTAAGGCTTTCATGCCGACTTCCCTTGCTGTGCTTTGATTTTTACTTGTAATATTGCTTGTTTCGCGTTATCTGCACTTATATTTGTCTATTACCTATGTTTGCTTTTTAACCACACTTTTATCGAGTTACTTCTGCGACATAAGGACACTGACATTTGCTTTTCTTATTCATTCCGGTTTTAAATGAGTATACCTACATGCCTTATCGTGTCTTGGGTTAAAATAACAGGTTTTACCCTTCTCTAAATTGACAGACCTCACTTCATACCTTTGTTGGTTTTCTCTTGTTCATACAATTTAGACGCGATGTTATACAGAGCATGACAATTTTCCGCAGGGAATTGATCATGTAATTTAAAAACAACTTTTTCCACCATCGAGTCTCACAATTTATCACCATTGCCACATGCGAATCCTAATGCGGAACACAACTGTCATAAAATTCTGTTATGATTCCTTGTGTTCAAGTTATTACACGTTTCAAGAGTAAAATGTTGTCTATCACGTACACTGTGTTAGTTTTAGTCTATTTTCTGACCAATATGTTCCATTGTTAATTCAGATTTTTTATTAGTTAATTAATATTTTTAATGAAATAACCCATGCAATGTCACAGTAACATATTTTAATTTAAATGAGTGTTGTACATACGCCGAGATTACAATAATGTGAAGTTAAACACCCTAGTCATATACTATAAATCTTTTTTGGTATTATGAACTGTCCGTTTATTTTTTCCTTGTTTTACAATAAGGAGAAACTCCTTATTTACCTCGTCACGAGGAAAACCTTAGAACTTCCTTAAAATTTCCGAATAATGCAAGAACATCCACTTACACGCACAATGCACACGAGCACCTATTCCGGTCGTAATTAAGCGACAGCTATGCGACGTGGACATAAAATCCATACTAGAGCCAGAACCTTCGCGCACTTATAATGTCGCAACAACGTGAGGACGATTTTATCACGCGTTTTAGTGTCATGTTTATTTTATTAAATAATAAGACCTATTCACTCCATCGACTTAACTATCTGTGATTTTCTTACACAGATTGGTACTTGTGTAACTATTCTTCATAAATCGCCAAAATTATACACCAAATTACCAGATAAACTCTGGGAGCTTAATCAAAAAATATTCCTAATGTTCGTCTTGGATCATATCCAGGAAAGGCATCTTAAAATTTTGGGGCTCTACGCTTTTTAGTACAGTTTTGGCGCTACACGACTGTGTGTATATATATATATTGAATTCGAATTCGAAAAATTCGAAGTGTTGTCTCTTTGGATTTTTCTTGTAGTTTGTGAGTACAAAAATGTCGATGCTTTTGACCTATTTTTCTTTGTTATATGCAGTGTACACTCAGACGCACATTATCATTGACTCATACACAGATATACACAGACTAACTGACGAACAGATACACACACAGAATCAGAGACAATATGTTTGTTTAGACGTATGTTTAGATTAAAATTTCCATTTTCTTGGAAAAAAACTGCGTACCATATAATAATAAACTTCATATCCATGTAATATTTCCTTCGTGTAACAAACCCACATTTAAAATTAAGTTTACAATTTTTAATATTTTTTAGCCAACATTTTACCATAAATTGGAAGTCTTCTTCATTGAGAGTTATTTCTTGTGAATCAAATTTTTGGGCGATCCCGTACAAATATCGCTTCAAACCGACAGTTGTGGTAGCCTAATAGCTTCCACGAAATCGCTGACTGGAAGAGCTTGGGTTTAAACCCTGCTCGACCTAACTAGGTGAGTGTTTTAGTTGGGGTTTCCCTCACCTATTCTATATCAATGTTGGTTCAATATCTCCTTCTCCATTCCTTCACCCAAGTCATGGTTGTGTGGAAGGGTGGGTCAAATGGTCCGAACCTCACAATATCACGTAAATAAATAAATAAAATAAAAAATTTTTGTAAACAAAAATCTTTTTAGAAGCGGTAGCGACAAGGGGTAGTTAAGCTACTAAATAACGATCCTAATTCCTAACATATTTTACTCTTACCAACCTGATGACGGAGATGACGCAAGTCTCTCCTAAAACTTATGATATTGCATCTGAATCATGAATGCCATTCATATTGTATGTTGTCTCCGTAGAAGACAGTGAGAAACCTCCACAATTACATTAAAGCGTAAATATTCACGCTCATCTTCATTATTCCCTTGAAAAGATTTTTAGATCATGCTTAACTGACTAAATCTGAATGGACAAGACCTGAAAAAGGGGGGAAATATTTCTTTCACTTTTATTGTAACTTCTACAAGTACTTAAACGAGTTCGCCCCTGCGCTGCTACTATTCTGACGCTGAGTAGTACAAAAGGGGAGCGGTGAGCAATCAAATTAACAGTAATTATTCTTTTCCATTGATCTCGTCTCTGCCGAGACGGGTGCGCAGTCGTGGCTCCGTGGCTGGTGCGCGGATGGTAGGACGAGTGACGTCTGGAGCCTGAACCGGCTGGCACGGACAGAGAGAGAGATTGCCCAAGTTAGTCGAGGACGCAGGGTGCAAAAGAGTTTCTATGTATGTGTGCGTGTCTGATAGGATTTATTCGGAAAGAGGATTAGATTGTTTGCAATTTACTTTCCAGTGGTTCCTTTTGGGTCTGCCGTCATACATTTGCGTCTCATTTGTATGATGTGCTGCTTCAAATAGAGATGTAAGATCACTGAGATATATACTCATTTTGTGTATATGTTTCACATCGTGTCCAATTATTATATTATTATGTTAATTTTTTTCGTACCTGATGAAGGCTTAAATCTACAGTGAAATCGTTGCATGAAAAAGAATGTCATAACATATTGTGTATTATCGCAAGAAGGTAGAATGATCTCAATGTCATGTAAATTTACTAAGAAAAAATGAAACACCATGAACGGAAAATCAAACTGTGTATATTAGTACTAACAGTAAATTAGTTTAATGTCCTCATCTTGGTCATAGGTAGTTTACAACTGCTTTCTTGATAATAAATTATTTATTTATTTATTTTATTTTATTACTAGACTAACTAGCTTTATGTTGGTACAGGTTGGTACAGTGTCATGAGTAATTCCACTTGCGAGTTATGGTACTTAATACTAAATGTTTGATATACCTTTTCCGTGATAATATTTTAGAAATTTCGTTGTTTTTAATATTTTTCTATTCTACATTTAACTTTGTTTACACAAAACATACGTTAATACACTTCAAATAAACAATGAAAAAAGGGGTAATTCCTTGTCTTATTTCAAGAGACTACGAATAAACACTTCATTTTATGGATTTTTTTAAAAAACGTTTCTTCGTAAAATGCAGAAAACGAAAACTTATTTGTATACAAAAGCGTCATGCTCTGAGAAACAAACTGGATAATTGTTTTAATAATTCTTATTGAACAATTTGTCTATCATATTTTTGAATTCCCTTAATACTTTCTTCGATATATACGTTAACGTGTTAGATTTTATTTGTATTTAATAATGATAATGTTTTACTGTTATTATCATCTCATCAGTATTAATTTATGTATCATAAGTTGAAGAACAATAGTACTTTTCTCATGGCAAATATTGTATTGAACCTGCCTTGCCTTCAGGCAATAAAATAATGGCCTCTGTGAATTCCGTCGTCCAGCCACGAGTGCACCCAGACCATTCACTACTTTGATAGATCCAGCAGACTTTAATGAAGTTTAAAGTAGTCTCTGATGCAAATAATTTCAATTGCTTTTTCTATTAAATATTTTTTTAAATGCCGCACTTCTGAAGTAGCTGGTAAGTGGATCACGAAGTAGGGGGAAAATGTAACGAGATTAAAAGTCAGAAGAGAAATGGTGAGTTTAGAAGCAGATCTACGTTGTTTTCGCCTCTAAACACAACAGACTTCCATTACTAAAATTCAGAAGAGTGCGATTTTCAACTGCCAGCATTCCATTTATTAAACGCATAGATCACTTCTGAAATTGAAAAACATTTGTCAAAATTGAATTTCTGTCATACATTAACTTCCCGAAATATTCTCCCGAAACCATCGACGTACAATAACAAAATCATATTTTCACTAAAATAAATATTTACATAATACAATGTATAAAAAGTATTCTTGTTAAATAAAATATTTTCTCTCCTTCTGGGATTAACTCAAAGATCCGCAAAAAAATAAGAAATCTCTTTATCAAAAATATTGTGTATTATTAAAAAAATATTAGTCATGATTTCTTGAAATTAAATTTTTTTAAATTTGTCACAAATTTATTATTATTATTATTATTATTATTATTATTATTATTATTCTTATTATTTATGACCTCAGTCAATTTCGTCGATGCAAAGATATGCATTTATCGGAATCATCTCGTCAATACGTCAACCCTATAGTTTTCAGCTATTACAAATGTTTTGTAATATATCTTACAAAACAGTCGTAATTTTAAAATGGTCGTTCATCTCCAACTCTATTTATATTTGCTTATCTTCCCTTTTTCCCTGGAACTCAAATCATCCTTTTTCTCCTTTTCTCTTGTGTTCGAGCTCTCTTCTCCCGATCTCTTCAATACGCTATTGTTTTTAAAACCTTTCATTCCATGTTTATTCTTTTGAAATTAATTTTTACTTGAATATTTATTACCTTTTAGCTCTTTTTATCTGGTATGTTTCATAGAAAGTCTAGAAGTATTTTACACATTTCGTACGATTTTATCATTTGTTATTTCGTTTCACTATTAATGTAACAGTTTTCTTAATTATTTTTATAATTTTCCCTCGTTTATACTTATAAAGTTTGCAATCATTTTGGACACTATCAACTGTCACCCTGTCGGTGCAATTTCAACTACAAGAACAAGTTTCCTTTCTCTTAATATTTAATGCATTTTAATGCCCTTAACATTTAATGCCCAGTCATAATCTGACCCATTAGAATTAAACCACTTCTTTCAGTGAACATAAATCACATTGGATGTAAATTAAGGAAAATATCTTCCTTTCACTTCAATTTCCCAACGGGTCATACAGAATTCCTTTTTTGTTTTTGTTTTTTGTCAATCCTTCTTTCAATCCATTTTCATTATGTCCTGTGTCAATGTTCCGTCAATGGCGATGGTTCCTATGCTATTATAACGCAGGTTCATCAATTCAATCATCAAATCTAGGGGGAGGATTGTTCATTAAAACNGGCGATGGTTCCTATGCTATTATAACGCAGGTTCATCAATTCAATCATCAAATCTAGGGGGAGGATTGTTCATTAAAACATGTAATATCGATTTAATCCAATGACTAAATTCAAAGAACAAAGAGGTGTTCTGCTTCTATGATCCTAAGGTCACTTCCAATCATTTTTTTCTATTTTCAGTCCTCAAAGATTGCTTTGGAACTCACCGCTGAAACCTACATTTGCTCTCTCCGTTGAGAATCCACATGCTAACGCAAATGTCCTTCACTCGTCTTTCGTCTTCTATAGTTATTACCACATATTCACCTTCACCAGCAGTTTTACACTTAATCAGTTGCTTTCAAATCAAAATTACCTCTACGTATAATTTTGAATACATGCAATTACTTGAAATACATGCACGCTTTTCTTCATCTACCTTGTGTTAAGACTTTTGTTTTCTTCCCTTTCTGAAATTGTTCGGATTTTACACGACCACCTTGGGACGCAAATAAGATTACTAGAATATTAACCACTACCATAATTCAATTTTCGGACTACAATCTCTATTACTCACGCTGATTGTATATCATACGCTTTCTCGTGTCTCATACGAATGTAGTAACTCTTGACTCTTGAGAATTACGTAGTAACTGCGGCCCGTCTCATACTATTTTCTGGCATTCTTATGCGAGTCTATTTAAAGGAGAACGGGAAGTCACGTATTTTCTCACGATTCACTTGTCCTGGAGTCAATCTTGCGTTGCGGAATCACACTGAGCACACACACAAAACAATGAACCATTCCCTTGCAAAAATGAATTTTTCTCTTCCTGGAAAAAACTGCAGAAATTGGTTTCATTCAGAATAATTCTAATGTGCCCTAAAGTTGAGTCACACAACTCCCACGCTTACATGTACATCTAACACCGGACGCTCAAAGTAAATATTTTATTGAGGCAAAATAATCCCAATATAACATAAAAATGTTATCATGTACAAAAGCTGTCACTTAAAAATATATGTATATCCATATAAGTGAACAACTTAATGACGTATACTAATTAAATTGTACACTTTTACCATCGCACTGATCAATGCCACAAAATTGAAGAGCTAAAAACATCTTGCACTTACTTAGGTGCTTTTTAAACCGTATTTGGTATATTTGGTAGAATTTAAGTGTTCTCATGAATTGTTTCGTGTAAAACTGCAATTTAAATTTCCGTATTCCCATTTTGTGTTCTGAGGTAATAAAAGGGAACTGCTTCTTTTTCCCCGA
Organism: Laupala kohalensis; assembly: GCA_002313205.1. Taxonomy (NCBI): domain Eukaryota; kingdom Metazoa; phylum Arthropoda; class Insecta; order Orthoptera; family Trigonidiidae; genus Laupala; species Laupala kohalensis. The sequence goes on along the minus strand of NNCF01128162.1, from coordinate 170,036 downwards.
ATGACCCGTTTGGAGATTACATGTATCTGTTACGGCTACTGTACGCTTGAAAATAAAATGAAGCACTCAAATTCATTCAATTAGCTGCGCCTAAACTGGCTATATGTTTCCCTTATTATGGAAATTAGAATATTTTTCATGGCATACATCGCATTTGGAGCAAAATGAAACATAATTCGAATTAACAGTTCGTCATATATCTATGGTACTACAGCTTCCACGAAAACAATATTTCTTTATGAAATATATTTTCTTAATTTTGTTAACTAGTTCGGTTCTTTTAGATCTTATTTGTATTTGTGAATTTTATTTTTTATGAACATATCTATTGAGCAAAATTATATTTTCACGGCAAAATTTTTAACATTATTTAGCAAAAATGAATTAATCAAATTTATATTAAGATAAGACTCGTGGAGGGTAACCCAAAACTATTTTATATCGAAAGAAAAATTGAATGTTACTTTTTCCATTGCTTTGAAGGTATTGAAAACTGATTTACCATAGAACTGAGGTTGGCCAGGACAAGTAATATTTCAGTATTGAAAACTCATGTAATTTGATTTAGAGTTTGGAGTCAGTCCCATTCACTCTTACGGTGTCTCCAAACCTAACATGACAAAATCCTCATCGTTGAATCGTTTGAAAATGCATACTGAATTTTTGGAAACCGATTATTACTATGTCTTGGTTGACACACATGATTGGCCTGATTGTACAATATCTCGAGGAAGTAGATTGTGCAATGTAGCATCGCTTGCGGACAATTTCCCCGAAGCTCCTTCTGCCTCTGGGGTCCGCCCTTCCATTTGAACGTGGGTGACGGCCCGTGGGACATCCTCTGTATCGTTTCCCCAAACTCTCGCCCCCTTCGCCTTCGATATTAGTTCCCAACTTGGCCAATAAGACGATGGTGTGGTGCTGCAAGCGGACTTTCCCTTGCGCCTGTTTCATCCGCCATCGACCATACTCCGCGCTGCCGCTGCCTGCTGCTCGGCTTCCGGTCGAGAGACTCGCGCCCTGGGACTGAGTGTGGGATTCCCCCGAATCAGCGGCAGCTTATCAGCTGTGCCTCGAGTCAGCTATTACAGAGCGCGCGCGTATCCATCGGGGATATTGTGTGGTTGTTAGAAGCGACTCTCTTTGCCGTTTCCTTAATGAAAAAGATTTGGGATAATTCAAAAAGTTTTAATCTGATCTTTCTGAAAGGATAAAACACAAGTCTATGCCAGAAGCAAAATTACAAACAACCGTCAAAAGTTCAAAACAAATGTTTTATGAATCAAAGCGAAAGTAAGTCTCCAAAAAATAAACTATAGGGCAAGAGCAATGACGTCATCTTCCCACTATTGTAATTCATCTTGAGAGGGAAACGAGCACTTGCATGGCTCACTATTATAGTCGGCTATGGTACTTGACTCACTCCATCATACACGTTTTTCGTCTGCATACAAATTTCCGCTCACATTGTTTTTTACCTCACAATTGTCCACCATAGTTTAGAAGACTGTGCCTTGTGTAAAACTTCATTTCAAATTCCCTATATAATAATAAATTTTAATATCCATATTTCAAATGACTGTATTTGAAAGTTTGAAGTAATGTTTCTCTTTTCAAAAAACCAAACGACACTATTATCCACTGTCAACTTGCTCAGATATATTGCATAAATATTTAAATTACCCCATGCGATTTCACGAATACTAAGCAAATAATATGTTAATAGCTATAGAAACGTTTACAAAAACATTTTCTAAATTACCTTCATTACCTTAAAATACTTTGCATTCTTCATTTAAAGGAAGGAATTATCGTATATCATGATATTAGCAGCGTAGCGTTTCTTTTCCTTCGTGAGAGGAATTTGCAGTACGTGCGTCCTAACTTCTTTACCGCATGAGCTCATAGGATCACTCGTAAAAAGTAGTTTCATTTCTCGTTTTGAGGAGGGGGAGGGGGAGAGGGAGTATTGCCTTGTTTTATCGAAGAGGGTTTTTCCTCAGGTCATTTAAGGGAACATTCTCTGAATTTCTGTTCCACTATTCCCGTCTTATACTATCTTCGTACACCTTCCTCTTTTAATTTGAACCCGTATTTCAGGAGTACTCTCAGTACAATACAATACAGTACTGGAACAAAATATTTCAGTTGATATAATGGCGTTCATTTATTTTTGTTTACATCCAGAATATATGGTTAAAACTATTTCATAGTTTGAAACTTTTTATTTATTAACTTTGTTTTTATTTAATAGTATTACATTGATTTACTTCCATTATATGTATTACAACTAAATTTTAAATTTCTGTTGATTACATATTACTAAAATTCAGTCTAATAATTTATTTTCTATAAAGCATGTTCAGTAATATTACAAATTAAAAGCCCCAACTGCTCGTCTTCAAGGACAACTATAAGAAGACGTATGATAAAGCTGACAAGGGCTGGGAAAAATGTACTCGCTCCTAATATATTTCATCGGAGGTTATCCCAATCCCCATAGGCTTGCTAAAGCTACTCCCTCTCCCCTTAATGCTTACTTATGATCTTTATTGTAAGTAAAAAATATTACGAGCAATTTTACAAAGAGAAACAAAATAAATTTTTAAATAGATGTGTTATTTTATTTTAATGGCAATTAAGGGCTCTTGAACTAATGAACTCAAAGATAAGAAAATATTAATGAAAAATCTTTCAATATTGTATGGACAGTTTCATTCAATTCTATTTTTCATTAAAGCTGATGATATATTTTTCCTGATAAATTCTTCAAATCTCTAACATGATACGATGAATTAAACATTTATTACAGTAGTATTCAATAAGTCACGTTTTTTATAATATCTCTTTCAAAAGTATGCAATTTAGATTTTCTGATGTAACTGTCGAGCCCATGAATAATTTTATTCCATCGAATAGTCAAATCGTGTTAGCTACTGAAATATTTATTCGTTTAAGAGAGTTTCCATGCTTCTTAAATAATGTACAGAGAAGAGGTCTCATGTCTTTCACTATGAAATGAAAATGCTGTCGAGTAAAATACACTGATGGATAGCAATCTACATTTTCTGTACTGAAATATTTTTCGAGTATAAGACGAGCCGGAAGGAAATTTTGTTTTAAGCTCTGTTCTGTTCCTTGACAACAATAATTTATTCGTACATTCATTTCTGTTTTATTACTTATCTGAAGCACAAAGTTGGTGGCGTCTATACACATAACAGATATATGTTTCAATAAACGAACACCGAGAAAATATTGAATATGTACATTCATAATGGAAAAGAATAATTGTAAAATATTTCGTCCGTACATTTAATCCATTGGTTGTCTAATAGAGTTCATAAATTGGGATCTATTATTTAAATATAGAAGTAATATCTGGTATTATCGTGCCAGAAATTTCCCATCTTCACAGATGATGGCCATGAGGTCGAAAACATGTTCTGAAACTAATAAATGTGTTATCGTGACAAAACAAAAAAAAATTCATTAATTTATATAGTGATCGTAACAAAACCTCACCTTTTTCATACAAAAATTACGTTCATAATCATAGATATTTATCACGTGTAATATTGAACCCCGGAGATAGATTTTTATCTTATATTTCGTGTTCGTTATTCTATTCTCTTCAGAATGAACGTTGAGGGTATTTCTCCGACTGTTACACCGTGCCTTTTCCTCCCTCTCTACATCCCTTCGTCGCTGCGTTTCCCATCACTCTTGGTCCCCATTGACACGCCATTCGTAGCTCGCGACGCCGGAGGGTGGTGTCGGGGCTGTGAGCGAAGGGACGGGGGGTCAGCGGACAAGGGGCGAATGCGCCGAGGTAATGAAGCCTTGAGCCCATTTGTTACGCCCACGTCACCCCTCCACCCCCCTTGCCAGCCACTCACCACTGCACCCCATTTCCACCCCAGTTCTCCTGCTACAAACATCATCGTAGCACAACCCAACACCTAGCCCCTACCAATCCACTTCACCTTCCGGTGGCTCAGAGCTAGCATGCTTGCTCGCTGNGGGGGGGGGGGCAGAAATAATTGTAGCTTTTCACTTCAATGTCCAAGTTCAATACCGCTGCTACAATTGAAATTGAAACCTTTTTTAATTCACCTCCTACTACTCCTAGTATCAATAACTCTTACTATTACTAACTACTCCTACTAACATCTCTACGTGGGTCAAGTTGATGGTGAACACAGCTGACCGGCCCACCTACTTACTATAATCCAACCACCGATATTCTACCTCCTATCGACCCATGTTGGTAAGCTTCAATAACACGCTACATTTTTCATTCACAAATACTAAAAATGCTCACTTCATCCACATCGTCCAGACACTGTCGCCTCTCGAAGGATCCTAAAGTCTCTTACCTCCTTCCAGACACTATCCACCTCTCGTCGATGTGGTTTGTGAAGCTTAGTTGTCACAAGTATTGTCTGTGATGACCAGTCTCAACCAAGTAGATCAGGAGAAGGACATATGCACAAAACATGATCGAAACAGAATGAGACAAAGATTGTGTATCTCAACTTGCGTGATTCGGAGGTGGCATATTTGTATTTGCTTTATTTAACGTGTAACGTTATTTCACTTGTTTTAAATGCTATTTTATATTTTTTAAACTCAATTAATTTTATCTAAATCCATTCTTAATGTGATTCATAATATTTGTGTCCTTTTTCATACTTTGTATGCTCGTATTTATTTTGAATATAGATTGATTGGTACATTGGTTTGTATTTATGAGTTTTGCTGTTATTCCTTTCTCAAAGTATCTCGAAGTTCTCATATTTCTATATGCTTCTATAACATTATTTTTATTTGCTTTGGAAAGTCAATTACATTAAATTGATCAATTATATTACTTCAGGTATTTTTATCATATTCGCTAATTCATTCTACGGAGGTGCGAGGCCAACATCGCTGTTAATGAGCAGAACATCTGTGCTGAAAACTACATCACTTCATTAATTACTCTAATACAGTACACCCTTTTGTCTTGTTTTCATATTGTCAAATTAATGCATTTCGAGAATTAAACAGGACTTTTTTTTCCTTTTGATAAAAATATATTACTATGACAAGAATAATATAAAATATGCTTCTCGGCTTTGTTTAACTTTCATAAACACTGAATTCCATCATATCTTTGCGATGAAGTATTGCAACGTTTAGTTGATTGCATTAAAGTTTCTAGCAAGAGCTAATGTCAACCTTTTTTCTTTAAAAGAATGAATTTTGTGTTTTAATATATTTGTTTAATAATTGTTTATTTGATATTTAAATTTTTTGACATACCTCATAATTGACTATCTTGGTGAGAAACTCAAATAGATCATAAGATCATAAGAGGGTACTTACACTAATGAGTATTTACATTATGCCAGTTAAATCACTTACGAGTATTATATTGTACTACATCAAACGACTGAGTGAAAATTCTTCGTAAGGTACTACACAATGTATCTTTCAAGATGGATTTGAACACATCTATTCAAACTACAAAAATTACGTTTTATAGATTTGATTGTGTGATTTTTAAGTATCTTATCATTGAGTTTTTAAATAAGTAAGTCGTTTTTGGATTCGGTAATTAATGAGTACCGTGTTATTTTAACTTGTATTTCGTTAATTAATGTTTCCTTCGGTCAATGTTTCATCAAGTATATTGTTGTATACTTTTGAAATTTTACTTTGTTTATTTACCTTAATTGAATTTTACTGCTGAAACAAACAATAATATGTTTTGTTAATATAAACATTATTGTTAAAAAAGCAGTTGCAAACTTCGTATCACCACGGGACATTAAACTTAGTTACTCTCCGGAAACAAGCAAGGGAACCATCCCATCAATTCCGATCAAGGACCCATGGGCTGTGGCGGATTTAATATTTACATAAGAAATTATTTAATAAATACGTACTGTTATTAATTAATTATTTAAAATAAATTGTAGATATTAGTGCAGCAAAAGTTCGAGATGAATAAAACAAAAGTATTAATGACATTTCCGCCCAAGGGAAATCCGCAATTACCCGGATGAAAACCGGAGTAAATCCCGGGTCAGGATGGGGAACCAGAGACAATGTACAAAATTTCGTCATATTACGAAATATCATATTAACGTAATCATATTAAGAATTAAGGAATTTTCTTAATTTGTTTGATGAATTTTATACGATAAAGAAGATAAATTAACTAATTGATAGTTTCAGTATTTTTAACAATAATTGGATTTCTCTTTGTTGATAACACATTATCTTGCCTGAAACTATTACCTTTAGGTGAATGCACACAAGATAATTATAACAGAGTTTGATGTAACGTTTAAATTTTTGGTTCCATCATTCAAATTAGACTTCCATCTCACCGAACAATTATACTAGGTACTAATTAGAGCTAATTCAAGTGAATTATTAATTTCAGTCATATGAAACAGAATACTGAGAATTCTAGTTATAACATTTATCCCTATATTATCAAGAGAGCTCAATAATTAATAAATCGACTTCCATGCTTAATGCTCGTTACAAAAGAAATTCGAACTATATCGTTTCAATTATTGTTTCGCCATCCGATTTCTCGTAAAGAGCATCGCCGGAGAGACAAATGCTCCACGAAGTGCACTGTAGTTCAAGGGAGCATGGAACATACATCAACTCAATCGCCCTGTGAAGCACACAGGCGTTCCCGACCACCCCTTCCCGCTGGACAGTCAGGTGGTATTGAGACCAGCTTATTGAGCTGCCACCCCTCGTTGGAAACGATTAACCGATAAGCTGCCTTTGCCTCAAAGAGTCGAATGTGTATAGCCAATCCCTGTCTTTGACTTGGCTTTCTTTCAGAAAAAGGATGAAGTTTAAATTACAGTTCTATATAACTCGATATCAGATTTGATTTAATCGTCTACGTTATATCCCAACATTATATCATTGTATATTATATATCCATTTATTATTTCGTATTTTGTTGAGTAATGAATATAATTATGAAGTAGAAAATAGTTATGGTGTGTTTGTTATAAAATGTTTGCGAAGTTTTTCCAGTAAGACGTAAGTATGATTATAAGCACAAAAATAAAAATTTACAAAACTGTTTCACTGGAAATTTTCACGAATATGATTCACGTCAGAGACAATTCATCAACTTATAATCTCACCTGATGTGAACCATAAGTTAACATACTTAAATTCCAACACGTTTAGTGGCGTAAAAGTTCTCGTAAACTTTTTATAAGTTTGCTCGTAAATAATATTCTTTCTATGATCTCTCATACCTATAAAGGTACTTAATTATATGCAGGAGGCTATTTAATTCATAAAATAATTTAAGCAATTTAACCTTTTTTAAATAGATTTGTAGGACTTATTAGATGAGAATGTTTTTGCCTGTGTAAAATATTTACTTAATATCGTGACTATAGTTACTGAATGAGAGTTGGAATATACAGCTGTTGTGTTCAGAGGCAGCTAAAATGAACATGCATGCCATGTAACAAATCATGCAGTGAGATCAAGTGATGGAAGCGCACCTCGTGATCAGAGAAATAATACTTGAAGTGGAGATGTTCGAATGAGAAATGCTTAGGACATGAAGTTCGTACCCTCCGCGTCAATGTTCTTTCATCCAGGAAGGGAGCAGGAGTAGCTCAGGCGAGAGAGGCAACTGCAGAAGCAAGGCTTGCTCTGAATCCTTTCACCACCGCCGCGGACACCGACATCAAAAGTTACTTTCCGAGCACCTCTTCTAGCAAAGCACGTACTTCTCTCTTTCTCTTTAAATCTCCTTTTTCGTCTTTCCTCCCACTATCCCCATCTCTCTTTCATCTCTTCTCCTCTCCATCGCGTTCTTTCACTCCCTCCGAAAAATATCGGCATGTCCTCTTTCCTCGTCCTACCTCCCCAAACTCTTACCCTTCAGATATTTGTGCGCGTCTCTCGATAAAAAACTGTTACAAAACAGCAAACAATCGGGGTCCCCGTTATGCTCCATTGGAGCTGCTTGATGCTTCAACCTCCTCCTCCTTCACACACTTCCCTTCACCTCCCCTTCATCTATTGCTTCAACTCAAACCCCACCCAACTCTACGAAACTCTCCGAATAGTTACCGAGGTTCGCTTGAGGGGCGCTGTTGGTCTCACGTTTTGCGGTCCGACCTCTTGCCAAGAGCAGCGCGACCTTCCTAGATTTAATTAAGCATAAGAGTTTATTAATTTAGGCTTTACTTGCGAGCTTAAATTAGCGTACTATATTACGTTACGTAACAAATATGGCTCTCTTCATATTAAGTGCATGTCAGATACCTCGGCTAGGCTGAGGGCTCGACACGTACTTTGAGAAGGGTCTTCTTGTTTGTAGAACGTCCTGGCTTTGGTGCACCAGATATTACTCGGTTAAAGGATGTATCGTTAATTCAAGTCTATAGAAGTACCTCTTATTCAAGGAGGAGTTTAATTAACTACCTGAATAAGGAAAGGAAAAGTATCAGGTTAGCCTTTTTCAATGAGTAAACATTGCTTTTTTGTTTTCATATGTCAATGTTAAATTCCAAGATAATTTTAAAAGTATTAATTTATTGTTTTGTACTTAAGAACAAACAATTATAGGTATTCCTAGTATCCAAATTCTAGGTACCCAAATGCTAAGTAGATTTCCATATATTGACAAGAAATAAGAAATCCTATTCGAAATGACATTTATGTCCACGAAATTGTCCTCGTAAACAAAGTAATAAATATCAAACACAACAACTTGAACACAATGCAAATTACCACCGACGATTTTGTGTTGTGTCGATATTGCACACAGTGCAACGGTATTAGGTTTCAGTTTCACCAATGAAATTAATTGGCCAGTTGTGACCGAGAGCACACAATACCCTCTTCGTACTTGAAATAAAACGCACGTCTAATTATCCCAGCATCAATTCTGGATTTACTATTGTGCTGAGCGGGAAGTATTAGTAAGTATAAAATCCAAATTAAATGAGGTTTCCCTTTTCTTAAAAAAATTAAAAACTTACCATCTTTTATGGACGAATGATATTTATATTTTCAGTGAGGATCTCACTACTTTTCATCTTGGATTTATGTCGTCGTCAGGTGATCCTTAATAACAAATTATAACGATAAACATAACGGGACAAAATATAATGATATAAACATTAACATAAAACACAAAATATGTTCACAAAAATTAATTAGAATACAATGGACGTTAGTAGTAGTATAATTTCCCTTTTCTTGTTTGAATTTAACATCCAAAGTCATAAAACACCCAAATTTATGAACATTTGTAGAACATCCGGGCCACATGGCATTTTTGGGACATCCTAATGAAGAAACTTCCTTCCATACTTTCCTCTCTGTTGTAGTTGTAACCCTCGAGCACTCAATCGCGCCTGGTGAGACTGAGCTGTAATCCCGATCTGCGCCGATAGTTGAATGACGTCCACCCGTGGCATCTGCAAAGGCCGCACAGACAGCCGTGGCCGTATGCCGCAGTTCCACTGCCCGATCGATCTTTTCCCACAGCGCGCACACTTCGCGCTAGGCTCTGTCGGGGGAAAGAGCATCACTTCGCTCAGAATGAGTACCTGACATTCACCTACCTATGACTTCGTATTTTAGAAAGAATGTCTCCTAATGATTTCGATTATAAACTGTCACAAGATTCTCTTTTATTTCTCCATTTATATACCAGAAATTGCATTATATTTCTTGTCCTAATTCGCAATGGTGATATGGGGAAGAGTGTGAGCACCAGTGGCGGATCTATGGGTGGGTGGGTGGGGGGGGCTAAGGGCACTATAATCCCCCCTATTGGACTTGAACTCATACCAGATAAAATTGAAGTTGATAAATGGCATACTTTTAACAATTATTATTAGTTATAATTGTTATTAATAATACCATATTAATAAAATTGTAATAGCATATTAAAAAACTAATAGTACTATGGTAATAACATGATTATATAATTGTTATTAATAATAACAGATTGTTAATTGTTAATTAATTATTTGTTGCATTTCATTTAAGGTAATATTTATAAATTTGTGTTGTAAAATCATATTTTTTATACAAAATGGTCCCCGATTAATAACGGTCTTAATTACCCCTTCATTACGGTCTAGATCCGCCACTGGTGAGCACCTGTTCATAATATGACGTAGCTATTGGGATGTGGTGAGATTTAAGACGTGGTCTCTTTTACCTCTCCACTCGTTGAAGAGAAGGATATGGGGACTGTTGTGGAGTCTGCAGGTACCAAATGAACAATTTCTAAAAATGGATTAGCGAAATCTCCGGTACAAAAACCCATCGTATTAGCGAACCCTAGATTTCCTGCTAAGGAGAATGCTGGAAGCGAAGGAGCTCCAAATACATTTTCACTACGTAAATCAACCTCGATGTAAATTTCCATGGATGGTTTTTATTTAATCTTTCACATAGAGCGCCTTACCCAACAATTCCGATCATACATAATCATATCCTCCTCTGGAGGACATTGGGTGAACAGCAAAAGACATGAAGTTATAAACTATACATACCACACCTTCGTTCCAATTCTCTTAATGAAACCTCGCCAAGGCAAATTCATTATTTTAATTTATCCACTCTCGCTTACTACTGTATATTTCAAAAATATCAATGAAATCGATATGTAAATCAAACTGAAAATATAACACAATACTATAAACATAAAAATTGAAACCCCATTTCTTTTTCCTGAAAATAGATCCTGAAAATTAGTTCCTGAAAATAGATCATCAACAATATCAGTTGTCAACTCACAATCGTCATACGTTGAGTAAAACTGGAATTAATACACCAAAAAGTATTCATAACCATATTTACGTAACTTTCGAATAGTTCTTCAATGCCGTATTAAAGTAATTTTTGAATAGTACTTGTCATGGAAGGTAAGAAAAGTAAACTAGAAGTGCCAAACTATTGCTCATACATTCATACTTCATGGAAAAGTAAAAGCTTGTGACCACCATAAGGTACAAATTGCAAGAAGCAAAGGAAATGTGATGAATTCCATGAAGCTTTCTGAAGAAGTTCTCTTCTACAGTCAGAAACACTGTCTCTGTCAACTACGTCATTTTATACCTATATTAATTGGTAAAACATTTTGTACCTGTCAATTCTGAGACATTTTTATGTTCCTAGTGCCTAAGTTTTCAAAAACTTTATTATCCCTCGCTTTCGATCATTCACATCGATAATTATTTTCAAGTCTCTAAACAATATTCCGTTGAAGTAAAGATCAGACAGAAATGATTTTACGTCACCTTTAAAACAAAGGTGCAAGCGGCAGAACAGCGAACGTGTTGCACCTTTTGTATAGAAAATTTAAATACAAATTTAGTACCACTTTCGAGAAATTTACGGTGGTTGGAATCAGCATAGAATCCGTTTAGACGAAACGGTTATCACAAACAAACAAAAACCTTTTGTCCTACTCTTTTTTAACCAACAACATTCCAATTCAACGAGATGAAAACAGAACCTAAAGCTAGTTAATACATAAATTAACATAATATATTATGAATTTTGTGGAACAATGAAGTGTCTTTACATGAATGTTGAAGGAATACTTGAAATATGGAATATTTTGGAATAATTGCCGTGAAAGTTTCTCATGAAATATGTAGAAAAATAACCAGGATTTATTTTGAAATATTTCAGTTTTTATTGAAAAACAACAACAAACATTTGTTTCCGAGTAACAAAATGATATTTTGAATTGTATTTGTGTGCGCTAATTGATACGTAATATGAGAATTTTCCATTGTTTAGTGGATAGGTTATGTCTGCTTGTTATTCCGAAACATGATGGATACCGAATGAACAGAAAGCAAAGCGTGAAATACGGCAATTTGGGATCGAGGAGTGTTTATTTTCACAGAATGTTGTGTTGCTTTTCCGTTTGGGAGTTTTCTTTATCGGTGATACGCTTGTGGCGCTCTGAAAACACAACTCGCTCTTTACCGTGCATGAAGTAGCGGGGGTATCAAGAGATCGAAAGCTTTCAGTGCTTCAGTTGTGTTATTTGTTTGGACACTGAATGGTCTCTGCACATCCATTTTGAGTGAGAGGATATTTTCGAGAGAGCATAATAAAAAGAGGGAAATATACTACAGAGTGACTATGGAAGAACATTTTCAATAAAGTTGAAATGATTTTTTTGTATGTTTTGATTTCTTTTTATTGTTGTAATTCAAAATATTATAAAATTTATGTTGTAACTAATATATAAAAATACTAAAAAATTATTTTGAATGTTCAATCCTCATTAATAATTCCCAATAAACCTGCGTTAGTTGCAGGGCACTGAATGCCAAAAACATTACCTAAAATTACTCCAAGTATTAAATGTAGTATCATTTCAGATGAAGTATAAAATGAAGCAAGGGTGTTAACCTTACGCACATTTCAGTCTCGCACTCTGTGTATTTACAAAATTATTAAATTCAAGATGAGGAAAAATGTTTGATACACGTTATCTGGAACTACCGAGAGACGTCGAAATTTTGTCGAAAAGAAAAAAATGGGTCACTGAAGATACTGAATATTTCATTTAACATAAGAATGTGTAAGTTGCACAGTATTTCTGCCTCATCTAATAAAGGAAACAATCTCTCAAATTTAATGATGCTTCTTAATTCTAATCTCTTTCTTCACTATTTCCCATATTATCTCGCAAACATGCTGAACTTTTCTCTTTCCCGCATTGACTCAAACAGTAATTGGGAGGCAATTCGAACCACTGCCTCTGCTCCTTTAAATCCTTCAGCCTCTCAGCGGACCTGCCACTGACCAAGACCAAAACTCTCTCTCTCCTCTGCCAGTTTGTTCACTTGCGTGCTCTGAAAATTTACAGCTAACGGTTACAACGAGAACCGTTCCTGCAACCGCTTGCCAACATCCCATTCCGCCTCATAAAATAGTTCGCTTGCAGCGGTTCGTGGATAACAACTTGTTTTACTGGAGATTTTGAAGGGGAAGGAGGAATTTTATTTATCCTCCAGTGGTCTTACTTGATTTTAAGAGACCATTAAAAAGCTATAGCTATATAAAAGATTTCGTTAGGTAAAGTTGATACGAGTCCGTCTTATTCTCCTTGCAACCCTCTACAGCATGCTTTGAGAATTTTCCCTCGGTTGAGAGGAAGAGGTACCTTAATTGTTCAATGGGAATAAATAATTGGCTTCTCTGCGAAACTGACTTGAATTTAAAAAAAAATTTCTTTTAAATTTACATAATTTTCATTCCGTGTAATGAAAAAGATTGTAAATCATTTCTTCTTTACCCTAATTTCTCAATTACATGCACGGTCTAATCACCATGACCATTCCTCCGGGTAGTGGCGGATTTTCCTTGGGCGGGAATGTCATTAATACCTTTGTTTTATTAATCTCGAATTTTTACAGCACAAATATCTACAATTCATATTGGAATACTAAATGGTTAACGATACGTATTTATTAACTTCTTTTGTAAATATTAAATCCGCCATTGCCCATGGCCCTTGATCGGTTTTGATGGGATGGTGCCCTTGCTTGTTTCCGGAGAGTAACTTAGTTTATTGCCACCCCACGTGGTCATGCGCAGTTTGAAACTGCTTTTTTTTTACAAGAAAGTTTATCCTTAATACGAAATTTTTATTTGTTTTGCTGTATATGTGCCTCGTTTTCTCGTTTCACGTTTTGTTCTAGTTTTATAAGTTGTTTTGCAGGACGATCATGAATAAAATAACACGCCATGCACTTCACATTGTCACAACTTGAGAGTGTTTGATACACACAAAATAAAACGAGATGTGTCTCATCATAGAGCTCCTAACTTAAAATAGTGCACAGTCATAATTTTATTTATACCCGGTTCACTATATCACGTTAAAAGTAGGAAATCACTCCGATTGCCCCATTATTTGATTGAGAAAAACTTTATGTTGTTGATGCCGGGGAGACAGCCTCACTTAGAGCGTAGCTTGGACGCAGAACAAATAAGCGACCCATCTGCGAACATGCTGGGCAAAGTCTCAAATGACAATTTGGAGGTGAACCCAAATCCTTTCATTAACATTTCATTTCCAAATATTTTACACATTAAATAATGTGTAACATGTAATAGTAAGAGCTAAGAGATGATTTATTATTGTTTATCCAATTATATTTTCTTATATTTACTGTCATAAGTTTCAAAAAATTGTCGAAATTGATAGATGATTTCTAAATTGAAAATAAAAATGTCACTAATAAAAAAGGAGTATGGAATGATGGACCTGTAATTATTTTCAAAAAGACAAATATCTTTGTATGCACCAATATGCGACCAATACAAAGACAAGGATATTAACTGAAAACAGTAGGATGGTTGAAATAATGACATGATAAATAAATTAAATCTCCCTAATATTCGTACTTTATCCGTACTCTATAGTAAGTTAGATTGCTTTAAGTTGCATCCAAAGTTTTCTATATCCTATAATTTTTTACTTACTGGCAGTTCTTTCTTCTAACATTCATTCTATAGGACCATGTAGTACCCAAACTTCCTGCTAAACTTATTTTTAGAAACTCAGAAATCATATATTCTTATGGGTTTATGTATTTAGTGTATTTACTATGCTGAAATAGTTTAGTATATACGTGAACAGTTACCTGCTGATATGTTTTTATAAAATTATGTCGTGAAATTGCGTTCCGACTTCTCAGACAGTTAAGCAATGACATTTTGATAACTGTATGTCTAATCATATTGATCTAATCATATTGATCGTATCTCTTAGTATATTGATCCTATCATTAATTATATTGATCGTACCGGTCCTATTTCCATCGTATAATTGTCGAATATGTCAAATTAATCATTGGTGTTTATTGAAATTGTCAAGTCTAGTGAATCTTTTGTACGTAATTCCATCATAAATCTCCCGCGTTCCTTCCCATACATAGTGCAGACTCATAAAATGTGTTCCATTGTTTCTTTACCACTGGTATTCACACATTTATTGTCACTTCCTATCCACCGGAAATACGTCTTCAAATCATGTCCCTTGAGAAATTCACTCATTTCCTTATCTTCCTTACTTTAATCATGCCTTGTATACTGTACTGATCGATGGTCTTTCGTCCACCGCCGGAAATCTCTCGTCTGATCTGCTACTCTAGTCAGCCGTAGTTCAGTGAGTAGAACGCTGAGATGCTGGCTGGATGACAGGGATTTGAACCCGGATGGGGTGGGGATTTTTCATCATACCTCAACATATAGACTGACGCCCCGTTCTATTCAGGATGTTGTAAAATGAGTACCGGGTCTATTCTGAAGTCAAACGAACCGGAGCAAGATGATGTAATTACCTCCTTCTTGTGTTGAGGCCAAGAAAAGGCGGAGTGAGAATCTTGGACACATTCGGGGTCTATTGCGGAACAGAAACAAACTAGTTTGATCTACTATCCTCGCAACAGCCACCTGTTAGTATATTTCCCCATTTTGTATCGTCCTTTCTGAACTCTTACCTATTTAAGTCTATTTATCATTTTATTTTTAAAATTTAACTTTTTTTTTTATGTGTGTGAATCAAGTGGCATTATTCCCAAAATTATCTGTATCCCTTCTCTTGAAACTCTGCGTTAGCAACTACTTATTCGTATCCTACACAATCTCTGTAAACTTTTCAGTTTCTTTTAATATTTGATATTTACATAACGGCGTCCCTCAAATCTTAATAGGTCGCAAACCTCCAATATATAGATTAAGTCAATTTTTATTTGTGATACTGAATTTTAAATATGCCATTCTCTGAATAGTATAATATACAGAGCTAACTTTATATAATTAAAGATTTTATCGGTGGAGACGATCGAAATGTAGTCGATCGTGTATGATTACTCCTCAAAAGTTGATTTTCCTTTCAATTTATACTCTTTCAACAGGAAACGTTACATATTTCAGTTTCCATCTGTAACACTACGAGTCCGAGAGCGATGCCAAATCTCATTTTCTTACCAACGCAGAGACAAGATGTTCCTTCAGAATTTTCGCGTTTACTCTTTTGTATTCTCTGGAGAGCGCAGTAGAAGGTAGTTGAGGAAGATCACAACTTGTAGGAAACTCTTCTGCACCTCGATGGGGCTTCTGTTCCCATGCGAGAAGCTGCTACATACCATACTCGCAATCGTTTCCAAGAATACGTGTTCCTTAGGGAATTGTTTTCTTCCCCACAAAAAGCTGTTGCTGCAGCCACATCTACTTACATTTTGGAATTTGTTTCAACTTTCATAATCATTATGGAATGTTTCTTTATTTTGATAACTATCACCGGTATTGTAAATACGAATCATTTTGTTTCATAGACTCCTTTTCATTAGTTTGTCCTCAACATCATTTTTTGGTGGCTGTATCGTTTATAGCGAGTATAATTAATTATAGTATTTTATGTTAATTTTATCAATTTAAAACACTTATTTTTATACTTTGAATTCAAAAGCGTTTAAAATACTTAGATCATAACATATTAATTATATTCATCTTATTCAATTTTAGTAAATTATGTGTTAAATGTATTCTTCCTATGAGAAGAAATAAATACCACGAAAATACATTAGATATATTACATTTTTAATTAAGCTAATACATTCAACTCACCAAATGAACAAATGTATTTACCGGGTAGTCAAATATTAAATGCTGTTATATGTGCATCGAGATATATTAAATTTAAGTACTTTTTCATAATTTGCATGTTTTTCATTAGTTCAATCATGAGGTTTATATTCACGTAAGTTAATATGCAACAACGTAGATTTTACTAATGATTTTTTACTATTAGCTATATCTAAATTAATACTATTAGTAATACTTATGTATTGCAATTCATAGTGATCTAATTTTAAGATTTTATTGAATCTTACCAATCAATCTAACAAATTATATTTTTAACTGTATACTGACGGCTGGGAACAAAATCATCAAGGTAGTAGTTTTTTTTAGGAAACGTTATTTTTATGCTAATTACTTTATGCTGAGAGCTTATTACGTTGCGTCTTATTTAAATCCATTTCGAGGCTGAGGGAAGATGATCTTTAAGTATTCACTGCACGAACCATTTAAACTATTTTATAAGTACTCATAGCATTTACAAGCAATCATGTAGAGTTCCGTAAACCATCAAATCTTATGTGGGAAATATTGTTATAGTTGAGACACACCGTTCAAGAGAGATTTTACTCATGAGGATTTATCTCAGATTGTTAATGAGGGAGATGGAACTTTATAATAATCCAATTGAGACCTGTACCAGTAACATGACGAAAATAATTGGAAAATAACGAAGTCCAGCATTCCGTTTTTATTTAATAACGAATATCAATATTATCATCGGTGTTTTTCTCAAGAGACCGAATCTTGTTCCCAATGTCGTCCATCATTGCTTTTGAAGGTTAATTGCTTTCGGATGCATCCCAATGCTACCACACCAACAATCCACAAGTAGACGATACAACTATCGTTCGAAATAACAATGTATGGAATATTCGCATTATTTCTACTATTGTATTAGTTTCTTCTGTGGTAATGTGTTCCTTCTTCATTGTTTATTCTCGTTCTCATCATTTCCTTCTCAAGTATGGAGTTATTTCTAGATTCTCCTTGAGTTTCAATTTAGTATAACTCGATACTCGCGGTTTTAAATCGAGAAGTTCCTCACACCATCATCATTATTATTATTACTATTATTATTATTATTATTATTATTATTATCTAAATAAATCCACGTTTCTTTCTTTCATTACCTTATCATTATTGTTGTTGCAAAAATATCCATGTTTAAGTTATAAATATGATAAACTAATGCAATACCATTATTCAAAAAAAAAAATTCATAGTTTCTGCTATTGACAAAAATGTTCACTTATTCTATATTGATATAGATTTCCTTTTTAAGACTTTCTATCCACTTTCGTCCACAAATGTTCAACAATTCATTTTTTTCAACGTTCTTTAAGCTATGTATTTAAATTGTCCACTTCTTAATGCATTTCACCTTTTCTTATTTATTTCCTTATAATTATTTTTCTTCGGTTTTCCGAAATATCTCTACGTGACATCGCGTTCTCTTTTCTATTCGATTCCCTTCCCTCGTTATCTCCATCCACCTTCCCCGATTCGCAATGCTCCGACTAACTCCTTTACAAACTCCACCATCCAATCTTGCCTGTGCAACCCTCAGTGTATCCTGCAACCTGTGTTCTGCAGAGTGCGCCCGCGCTGCGTTTGTGTATTCTGGTGGCAGCTCAGACTGCGGACTGGTCCAACGAACGGAGGAGGAGGAGAAGGAGGAGGGAGTATGCCCAGCAAGTATGCTGCACGCTGCGCATAGCATACAGGAGAGATGAAGTACCCGGTTTCGCAGATTGCTTGGGTGTTAGCTATAACAATATTGATGGAGTTCGTAGAATCTGCAAAGTACAGTGATAATACAACGTAAAAGATATTCGAAATGAGATGAACCTTGTACATTCATCTCCATATAACAGATGTATTGAGATCTTGAGAAATAACTGATTTTATATGTCGTTTTCGTAATAGTTTTCGTAATACTGATGGATTGTAGACTGATAACCAAGGTTAGCCACAAACCCTGTAAATAAAGACGAAAAAAAAAAATTTATTGTCAAAAAACAGTACAAACTGCGTATGACCACGTGGAGGAAAAAAAACTAATTTACTCTCCGGAAGCAAGCAAGGGACCATCCCATCAATTCCGATCAAGCGCCCTAAGGCAGAGGCGGATTCAAAAAAAATTCAGCAAAAATTCCTAGATAAGATATATTAGGCGATATATTAGATTTTGATACACTCGTATGAGTAAGAGAGTTTGATTAATTTTATTTGAACAAAATCCAACAAAGAACTTTATCCCAACAAATGAATAAATGATATAATTTTACGTATGTGATCTACGTTTCAAGTTAAAAAGGGGAAATTATTATTCCGATTTTAGTTTTGACACAAAATACATTTCATCTTCTGTTCAGAGTAATTTTAACTCTCTCTCTCATATGAACTCACTTAGTTGTGATGTGTTTTGTGTGTTTCTTATTTAATATTGAATTAACATTTTTTTTTCTGTTGGAGACCTGTTTTGTATCAGAATCCAGGAAAATGTAAAAGGAAAATAGGATTTGTTAAATTTTTCTGGGTGTCGTGGAGAAAAATTCTCTACACACACTTTTTTGTGCTTTGTAGCAGGATGTTGTAAACATTTTTCCGTAGGATTTCAATTAAGCTTTTGTGAAAGCTAATTTTACACAACTTTGTTGCCAACAAACGAACTAAAAACTTCAAAGGCAAATGAGAGCTTTAATCACGTTCGCAAACATGTCGTGATTAATTTATTTTGTTTATGTGTGCGGGTTTGAAAAATAAAACATTATCTTCATTTAGTTGATTACTCTTTAAGTTTCACTAGCTGGAGCAGAGCTGTATTCTGTTCAGTGTATATTACGTGACCGGTGAAATATTGGTGTATTTGTAAATAATAATTAATCAAGTATTCTTCTAATATGTTAAAATTAAATGCAAAATATAAAATTACATTCTCCTCAATGACAAATTACTCTTCAATGTATGTGAAAAATCATAAAATAAAATTTTATTGTTATTAATAATTATGTATTAAATAAAAAAAAGTTTATATGGGAGTGGAAAATAGACCCACATTATATCGCAGAGAATTTTTACTCTCTGAAAAGCGAACTCTATCGAAAAACCACAGAGAAACACAGAAAACTATTCTCAAATTCCCGGTCTCCCCTGAGTCCGAAACCAATTTCCAGTCGCAAATATTTTATACGACGCTGCTGGTCTTTTCTGCTCTTTCCTGCTCTTTGCTCTCTTCCTACTCTTTTCCATTTGCGCAATATTTCTCTCAACCAAACAATAAGTATCTTACCTAGATAAGGTAAGATAAGGTAAGATTTGTCGATAAGGCTTCATTAGTAATACAAACACGATGTATCAGTACGAGAATATTTTTTTATCTGACATATTCCATCTCTCACTCTTTATACATCATTAGCTATTCATATCGGTAAATGAAACATACGAAAATTTTATATAGATTATCTAATTTGTTAGTAGTGTCACTAAGATTCAAGCTCTAACTCGTGATTTGAATTGCGTTACTCCCACACGAACCCCTGACTTTTCAATCCCCTGATAAGCTAAAACCACTCTCGTAATTAATCGGCGTTTTGATGTACGCTTGACGATTTGTAAACATTGATTGAAATATATTAATTCTTATTCCGTTAATTCTCTTTTGAAACTCACAAAAGCATTTTATTATTTAAACCAATGACATCTTGTTCATTAAACTAACATTACAAAAATCGGCACTAAATTCATATCTATAATTAAATAAATTCCCATGAAAAATATTAAATTAACGTCTTAAAAAATAATTATGCAAAAAATAAACATCTGCTGGACTTAGGTACATTTACTATACTTTATAACTTCTTATTAGACTTAATGTTAATTTTCAGTGTTTTATAATTCAGAATTCTTCTTTCTTTAGTGGCTCAAAGTATTCCACAGATACAACACATGCTAAGTATTTGCTCAATTGATTATTTCTATACATTGATTCACAATCCAGAGAGTCGTTATCTAACCTTTATTATATCTTTAACCTCTATTATTCTTTG
This sequence comes from Laupala kohalensis, assembly GCA_002313205.1. NCBI lineage: Eukaryota > Metazoa > Arthropoda > Insecta > Orthoptera > Trigonidiidae > Laupala > Laupala kohalensis. The sequence goes on along the minus strand of NNCF01128162.1, from coordinate 149,301 downwards.
TGCTTCAGTACCGGTGATATAACCGTCTAGAGTCAAGATAGAGTGCGGCATACGGTACAACGTTGTGTTCAGTTCGATCTGGGATGTAGAGTGAGCGATGTCGTGGCAATAGTGAAGGTTACGTAACTGCAATCATCCAACAGTCTTTCACAGGTACAAACCGCATCTCTTGGAGGACGTAAATACATGCGTTCCAGCCAAGCAGTACTATCCCATTACTCAAACGAATATTAATTTATGTAAATTATTTCTTGAAAATGGTTAACTTGACGAAAATCATTGTATTGGAATAAAAAATGATAGAATATAGTTTCATTTGATGAAACTTACACAATATAAGGTTTTTGGGGTACATAGTTGATGTAGCGAGGTCTTCTTTCAAAAAACAAAACGTTGTACGAATGCTGTTTTACACAAGACAAAAAGAAAAATAATACCACAGAGTATTGCAGTTTAGTACCATACGAGTCTACATGAGTACCATCGGAAGAAAAGTTCATTTTATTAAATATTTAATAAATTATTTTGAGCAATGGTATCATTTTAAGAAATATCTTTTTATACTTATATAGCAAAAGTTTTCAATTTTGTGCGGTTTATGCGTTTCGGTATAAATGAAAGGATGGCAAGTGAAATTAAAAGTATCACGAAAGCTTAGAAAGATGAAGGAGATAAAATAAGTGAAGGAAATGGGAGGAGATACGAGCCCTGTGGGGTTGATCCATCTTCCTCGTAGACAGAAGAAAAATTTGCTCGCTCGCGCGTCGTCAATCTTGGATTGGACGTCTAGGCAGTTTACGGTGTTGTTGGTGATGGACGCATTGATTGCTTTAATTTCCGTTTCTCTCGTCTTTTACGATATGATCCTGTGTTTTACGTGCAACCTTGGGCTGAACAGCTACGTATCTTTGTATGTTAATAGTTCTGGATTTGAATCGTGCACTGCATGTGCAGTAAATGACGGTGTAAGAAATCAGCAATATTTTAAAGAAATACAATAGGGTAAAAAAATTAATTGTGAAACCTATTTATTACATGAATTATCAAAAACCAAAATATAAGAATTTTGTGATATGTGATGAGATAAGATATGTTTTATCTGCTTTATAATCTATCATTTAGTTTTCCTCGGAATTATACTATTTTGTATTTCAGTATTTTTATATCATGCAATACAAATTTAAAAGCTGATAAGTAAAACAAATATTTGTTTGTTTGTTTGCTTTAGTGACAAAAATATAAATCTATATTGTTTAATTGAATGTTTTACGTGTTTGAAACATTTTAAAATATGGTCATGAAAAGATCAAAATAGTTTCGTCTTAGTCCAAATCTATTTCATTGCAAAGGATATAAGACTTCATTCCTTTGGAAATAAAGTGGTCATTGCTTTCTCTATGAACGTAAGACTTCTCCCTACTTTACCCTGGAGTTCCACCAAGGAATCGAGCAAAGAGAATGTGTCTCCGACTGATTGGATTCTTGGTGCACTCGATATATCTGAGGCCAGTGGCATCTGACCTCTTTTCTCTCGAAAAGGGCTTTGGGAACGACTAGAAATGGAAGTTCGCTCAACAGAATGAGGTGAATGGAAGGTTGAAGCAAAGAGAATGTATGAAGTTTCCTTTCATACAACTATTTCTTTAGTATGTCTCAAAATACTTTTTAGACTTATATTCAAAATGAGAAGACAATATTAGGTACAGAAGAATTCTTGTTATATCCTTTTATATATTCATTTCTAATTTCAAACACACATTTTTTGTGATATTTTTGCCTCGATTCACAAAGAGTTCGAGATTTTTTGTAACAAAAATTTAGGGGGCACGGTATATTTTGTAAAATATTAAAGATTCTCTTCGCGTTCGGATTTTTTAATACTTTTCAACAATGTTTTCATCTAGCTAATATTTTACTTCGTATCTTGGTTGCCATTGAGGTACATTCACGTTGAGATTCCAGAGTAAGTGATTTTTCATCAATTTATCACACAATGAAAGCTTTTCGTTGGATATCATAATAGCACAAGTTTCATTAGTAATTTATTAAGAATGAATTACAGTAATATTTAAAATTTCATTAAAACATAAAAAGGGTAAATCTGCATTTATGTCGATTTGAAATTTACTAAGTATCTCTATGATAATACTAGTTTTAAAAAAAATATGAATTGTGTTGAAAATATTAAAGAACTTATTTTTTGATTATTAATGATAACCCATGAAAAGAGACTATTGTGTAAATGATTCAAAGAGGAAAAACTGTCTGCTATAATGTTTACTCTTTTAACTCATCAATCATAACAATAATTCACACGAAACATTTTTCTCTAAAGAACACGATCATTAATACTCTATGAAATGATAGTGACACACCGTTTACTTCGAACACCTTATTTCTGTATCACTAAACTNTATATATATATATATATATATAGTGTTTTAATAGGTCTTTAGATTGGACATACCAGTTTCAAAGCAATATTTTCTACATGGAATTTTTGTTACATGTTATGTATCTTTCAACATTCGGAAAATCTTATTTCAGTTGATTGTTATGCGATGAGCTCGGATTAATGTCAGCATTCCATGAAATGAATGACAGTGTATATGTATCATACGTCGCCGCCGCCGACAGGCTCTTCCATGCACCGCTCCCTTCCCTCACACCCCTCATCGTTCCGATGCCGGAGGAGAAGGCTTTGAGTGGGGGCGCGTATCGGAAAAATATCGGCGCCACAGCCGCCGCCTCTGTACCGATATCGGACTCCTAATTGAATCGGTGAGCGCGCCCGCCGTACCGCTGCCATCCTGTGCGGTACACCGAGACATCCGACACCGTCATCAATGATGACGCGCACGGCATAGCGGTGGTGCCAGATCGACACCGTATCATTGGTTCGATCGGCATAGCATTCGCTTTGTGAATCCACCTACGAAGGTACGTCAATTATTGGCTATGTGCCTGGTCGGTTGAGTTAATATCTTATTTTCAAAGGGTTTTCAGTGTAGTCAACCACTTCCTCATAAAGGGAAGGATATATGCTTGGCATAGAACGGAATGGAATAAAAAGATTTAATTGAATCATCAAAAGTTCGTTATCCAGCAAATAGCTTTTGAGCTACACAGGCAGAAATAGCTTTTGTTATTGGTCGTTAAGTTGTAACTCATAAGAATTTTATCTCGTATTTCATTCTTTAATTCCGACTCTTTGAACTTAATTTTCTACCAAGGTACATCAGTTTATGCATAATATAAATTGTGTTGTATTGGTGATGGTATGGATGATGATGATGATGATGATGATAAGACTATAATAAAAGATATATTAAAAGAAGATATTTAAGATGATTCCCCCCTCCCCATTTAATCCATTTTAAGTTTTATTCCAATTTCCCTTTTACTTCAATTTTTTCAAGAATTCTCTTCGTCGTTTAGTAGACCTGTCTCTATAAACGTCCTGTTATATCTTTATATATAATATTGAACAGTTGATATAACTTCATAAGTAAATATAGTTTCCAAAAGTGCATATCAAAGAGGTAATAGGATTTCAAATAAATATTTTAAAGTTAATGTTTAATGATACTTTTCCCAATATTTTATTTTTCAGCCCTTTGTCTGTATTCATGGGACACGGTGAAAGTTTAGTATTGAAAAAAAAAAATTAAGTTACTCTATCCTTTCTCTATTTTGAAAAATAGTATTTGCTATATTCTAATGTTCCGAAGAAGAAGAAGAAGAAGAACCAAAGAAGAAGAAGGTGAAACAAATTTAAGTTAATTGATTTCAGCACAACGTCATTGCATATTGACCGAGTTTATCAACAAGTTAAAATCACAGCAAATTTTTAACTTATCCCTCTTAAGTATAATTATTGGAGAAAAAGTATTCTCTAATCTACTTTTATTTAGGAGCAAACTTATAAATCAAGACCTAACCCAGTAGTTGGTGATATATGAGGTAGTGTTCCAGAAAATCATTACCGTCCTTTTTCATAATTGAGAAAAATTCATTCAACATTATAATCATGTTAACTACNCTAATCTACTTTTATTTAGGAGCAAACTTATAAATCAAGACCTAACCCAGTAGTTGGTGATATATGAGGTAGTGTTCCAGAAAATCATCACCGACCTTTTTCATAATTGAGAAAAATTCATTCAACATTATAATCATGTTAACTACAACTTATCTTTGAAAGTGAGTAGAAAACAAGGTACAGTCGTTTAATATTATTTTTAAGGCTTTTTTTACACGAGCTTAGTTCTTGTCACTGGAACTTGTCATGACTACTAGATACACGTAACGAGAAGTAACAAACAACCGTTTGCACATTGGTGACAGTGAAAGGAATTAGAAGGCAGAAATCAACATGACGCGTAGCCTCATGTAGCTGATTGTATTAAAAAAAGTTTTTAATCAATATTCAATCAACTGTAAATTTAAAACTTTTTTGTAATAAAAGAAGAACAATTGTTTAAAGACTAAGGAATTGTTTAAGGGATCAAAGTCTTGACACATAAAATAAGAAATGAATTTATCATTAAGAGAAGTACATTGATGAATTTTCTTGTCTATCTTATATTCAGAAGTTAATTGTTTACCAGTACCCAATCGCAGGTATATGCAATTCATTTTCCAGCATTTTGTATATTATAGGTATTATATTGTATTACTGAAGATAATAAGTATTTAAAAGAAAGTCCCAGACAAAATTATTATTATTCCATCAATGTACTTTATTGCTTGTTGAAGGTCAAATTAGCCTGTCTATGAGAGCACTCTTATTTTTTAACTAAATCATGAAGACAATTGCTAGTCAATAAATAGTAATTAACTGGTAGAGTTTCATTTCTTAATAGTATTGTTAAGTACAATCCAGAAGCAATATTTTATTAATACTCCGTAGTGTAAATCAATATAGTTTTACCCAATTAAATTAATTTTCGTCCTCCTCCACGTGGCTATTACGCAGTTTGTAACTGATTTTTACAATAATTTATATAATTATTTATTTAAAACCAAGTTGAAGTATTAATTTCCAACAAAGTAACCATTTTCTTTACATTCGTGATGGTAGGAAATGTATAGCCTGTTCAATTTGCTGATTGTTGAAAATTCTCTGAGACAGGTGATCTTTGATAGAGGAAAATTGTAATTATTACAAAGGGGTAGGTTTCTTAATAGTCCGAAATGTTTATCTCAATTTAAAATAAGACCAAGTAAAAATACAAAATAAAATATAGAAGAGCAAAATAAAGTATAAATTATTTGTTAAGCAACAAAATAGTTTACACACCCGTGTTATTCATTTACGAGTATAGCAAAAAATTATTATTTATATCACTTATTTCATTCTGACTTCATAAATTTCATAGCTTATCAATACAAAGTTACGTTTGTTTTCCTCTTTTTGTGAATCACTGCCTTACACGTCACTATTCAACACTCGCCCTTTTTCGATGTTCTAAACCTTATACAAAGGACAGTGTTTACTCAGCTGCGTCCATAGCAAACCCCACGACTTGTCAACCCCTTTTCGAACTCATCCCAATTTTCCGCTTTCCATAGTCGTGACTTTTCAGTGACTATTGGCTTATTGGAGTTCCACGTCCGGAGAAGACTTTATAGCTTGTTTCCTTTCTACAGTGACGAACCACGACTTGTATGACAAAAACATTGGTAGTTTTGTATTGAAGATAACTATGATATCTGATTCTTTTATCTGCATCGGAAAGTTTGTAACATGCAACGCAAAAAATTACTTTGTTTCACGAAACAAGATACATGTATGTATTTCTTATACTTCCATTTGTTTGTTTCATCAGCTCATGCAATACATTTTCGTAATGCAAATGTGAAGAATTTGTAAAATATTTCAGTGATTTTAAGAGCATTATTTTTAGTATTTTCTTATTTTATTGTTACATGATTATCATAGGTTTTATTTACCATGAGTCAAACAAGTATTTAATAACTTAATTGCACGGTGCCAACATACATCTATTGAACTAAAACATTTTTCATAAAGTGTAACAACAGTATTTCTAAATACATTACCTTTTAGAAGAAACTTCAAAGAAAAATATTCGAATCACTACATCCTTGTAATTTTTCTTTTTTACTAATAGCTTTTATGGAATAGACTTTATTAATTTCAAGTTCTCAACATATCAATTCATATGTGTTTCATGAAGAATGTTACCAACGTTTTACGGTGTCTCCGAGAATTTTCCCCCTTTGGAATTCAAAACTTCATTTTCTCTAGTTTCTGACTTCTTTACTTTTAGTCTAGGGCATTTTCGTCCAACCATTAGTAATTTACTATGAACACTAACTTTCAATCTTAAATAGTCAACTACGTTGAACAACTTTGATGTCCTTTAGAAAAATAAACCAAATAAGTGAACTTTGTAATTGGAAGTCTAAAGAAAACTCTTCCATAGTACAAGGAGAAGAACCATTCGAAGGACTATATTTCTGCGGGGTCTGTTCGACCTCCAGATGTCACATCCTTTGCGGGTGACGCATGCAGGAAGCGGATGTGACGCAAATGCGACGCGACCGTGTTCCTCCTGTTCCCATCCTCAGCAACACACTTCCCACTTCTTCACTCCCACCTCTCATCCCCCACATTCTTCCCTGGAAATTTCCTCTCGCATTCTCCCGTGATCTTCCGTTCGTGAAGTTTCCTTTCCTCCACCCGGAGGGCAGAGGCCCTTAGCGAGGGAAGAACTCCGCGTTGTGCGGGGAGCAGAAACTTGCTTACGGACTCTTGTGGTCTCCACCTTCCGGTCCACGAAGCAGCCAGCGTCCGCGCGCTGACTTACTCACCTTGAACCAGGAGTCATCAGTGTGTTTTGCATGGGTGTTAAGTGTTTTCGATATGTCGCAAACATTTGTTGTTGCTGGAAGAAAATTCATTTTTGGGGGAACTTATCAAATTTAGATATTTAGAACGACCTTGTAAGTAGGTTAATTTTCTTATGAACGCTTACAACGTTTTGACAGCTGCTAACTGTCATCACCAGGTGATTGTAGTAAATAATCAAATAAATGAATTTAATACGTAAGAAAATGAAAGCAAGTTAACTTGATGTACATAAAAAACAATTCTAAAGAAAAAAAATAATACGAAAACAAACCATCGAAGCAGACAATCAAAATAAACAATTATAAATTTTAGATAATCTATGTGTGTTGTTTGTATCTATAGTTACCTTATATTTGTTTTATTAACAATATATAATTCATTTTGGTTATGTTCTACTTTCACCTGATGATAACAGAAAGCAGCTGCCGAAACATCATGAACGTTATTAAAAATTGAATCTACTTAAAGGTCGTTCTTAATATTTATATTGGACAATGGTATTAGACATGAATAATGTTAGGGCTCATCCAATATTACAAGGAATATTCTCATAGTCTCCTGAATTCCAGTTGTTTTAAAACAAGAAATGCACGTTTTGTGTAAGTGAACATTTGAATTAGGTCGTACCAAGCACGTAGGGGAGAAATTTTGTATAGTGCCGTATACCATGTTTTATTGAATTTTTCATTCACACCGTAAGCAAAATGGCGCATCCTCTTTCACACATATTTTGTTAATTTTTTATAGAACTAAACGTTCCAATAGAGCACTTACTGCGACAGCATAAATCACTTTCGGAACGAAATACGCTTCGTTCATGAATAACCAAGAAACTTGCCACAGAACGACCAATACAAACTTAGTGACTGAGAGTTAAACGTCCTCTTTGGATCGACTTTCCTAATCCTTTTGAAATCTCCTCACCCCTACTCCCATTCATATTCAGAGCAGCCGAACGCGAATACTTGGAGAAGTCACATTGTAAATAGACAGTACGCATAAGTTTCACTCTATGGGAGGTCGCCAATGGTAGTTGGTCTGAAGTTTGGTTCTCCCTGGTTCCGCACGAGCGTAGCAGAGTCGTCGCACCGCCCCGAAGCTTAGCGCAGTGCTTTCATTGCTGCCTTGCGTCGCATTGCCGTAACTCCCTGCTGCCATGGTAGCTCCTGTTGCCATGTTTTGTCCTGACACCACTATGTTTTGGCCAACCCCTTTCATTGTATAAAAGAGTACGGGAGAGAGAATATCCTAGCTAAAACTGCATACCTACCATAAACGATTTTTTATACATCCTATCCTTTTTCTCCGGTTTTCCTTAGAGTAGGGGCGGATTTTTTTAGGGTAGAGGCTCTTGCCTTGGGGTGGCGTTTATTAAAATAATAAATCTGGAATTTATTGTTATTTTAATACGATTTATGAACAATATTTTCCGAATAATCTTTAGTTCGATAATAATGCGTATTTCTGAAATAAAGTTTTTGTGTTTTACTGTATACAAATTTGATTGTATTTTATTAATATCATAACATGTACGGAACTATTTTTATTCTCATCTCATGAGTGTGCAGAAATGTTACAACTGTCTCTGCTTTGGGACCCTTGATCGGAAATGATGGGATGATCCCTTGCTTGCTTCCGGAAAGTAAATTAGTTTATTGTCCTCCACGTGGTCATAAGCAGTTTGTAACTACTTTTTGGCAATAAATTTATTATTATCTCTATTATTATATCTGTGAAATATTTGTTTGATTTGCAGTTTAATAATAAAATCCCTGATAAAGAGACAACAATAATATGAGAAAGCAATAAAAAGTATTTTATTAAAATTCATTAAAAATTTACATATTCTTTAAACTTCCGTTTCGGTAATGTACTACAAGTGGTTGGTAAAAAATACAAACAATCAAGCAAATGGAAGTTATAACAAATAGGTACACGAGCGTAGCAGAGTCGTCGTGTTGTGCATTTTGTATTTTTTTGTGTTGCGTATTACCAACTACCGATATTGATAAAAGAACCAGATAACATATTTATATTCAAAACAAAACCACCAATGCTTTTGTCAAATAACTCTTGGTTTGTCGCCGTAGAGTTACTTCTAATCGTCGACTCTCTTCTTTGAGCTAACTATTTGACATTACTTTTACTTTTCTTGTATCTATATTTACTATGGACACACTTGCCGGTGAAACACTTCCAACGCGTCCCGCAAACAATACGGTCATTTATAATCTCACGCCGTTCGTGCAGTACCGACCACTTAATACTCTTCTAGTACCAGTCACTAATAAATAATTTGAAACGAAACATTTTTTTTCCTTTCAAATTGAAATGTCTTGTAGCAAGTCAGAAATAAAAAGATAGTTGACTTAGAAAAGCACGAAAAACTTTTGGTGGTACGTTTTGTCATTTCGAAAATGACCGTACAGCAGGCAGCTGGGACNTTGTCATTTCGAAAATGACCGTACAGCAGGCAGCTGGGACCTTCCGTGTTTCTCTCAAGGTGCGTTGGTTTCATACCCATCAGCCTTTATGGAACTGTTGATCACACTCCTAGATGGAAAAGCCTAAAATATATTTTGATAATGGTATGGAAAACACCTACATTCTTATATGACTGATTTAATATTCAATTCATGTCCCTCAATAAGGTAGATATTTTTGAGGTGAGTGATTGACCTCAAATCCTTCACAGTACACACAATACGTTCTTGGAACAAATTTCCTGCTCTACTAAAATATCTATGAACTTTTCCTTCTTTCAGGCGACGTCTTCCAGAGTGGATGGAAAACAATGCCCTTTAGTATTCCCACATTCTCTGTCTATTCTTTCTCCTTCATTTGTATACTTTCTTTCTTTCTTTCCTTATCTTCCTTTCATTATTTCTCTTCTTTGTTTTTACATTATCTCTCTTTCATTCTTTCAGTACTCTAGCTCCATATGATCTTATGTAATATATAATTTGTAAATACAGTGTAATATGTATCTAGTAAGGTATAATTTGTAAATACAGTGTAATATGTATCTAGTAATATGTAATTTGTAAATATTGTCATTATATAATAATTTGTTTTGATATCCTTGTTGTAATTACTATATTTTGCTATTTGTATATTCATAATTATATTGTACTGTTACTGCTGCTTTTAACCCATGTTCGGCACTAAGCCGCCATCCTGATTGGGGTTTTGCTGGGTTTACTAAATCGCTTAAGGTTTTACCGGGATGGTCCCTAGTATTGCTTCTCAGTTTTAAATGTAAATACGATCCTCCCAATTTTCATCTTGTATTTAACATGTTAAAGTTTTAAAGTGGGTAGACGGAAGAGCAGACCTTAAGGTCTGAGTCTCGCCAAAATAAAGGCATTTTTATTATTATTATTATTGATTTTGAAGGTTATTTGAAAGTACAACACGAGTTTTTAAAACAAAAAAACTGCCGGACTACAGTTTAACTATAACTTTATGGCGTTGTCTCGATCCCGAGTTGTCTCAAAAGTCCCAAGGTAAAAAGTCGTAAAAGAGCTTCAACACGTTACCAATGTGTTTTGTTTATTAGAATCATTTTGCATCGAATTTGTGATTCAATTTTCAACATATAAAATAATATAACATAGCTAAATGCTCGGTACTGAAAGAGCATATCTTGACTAAGTGAGAGAGAGAGAATATAAGCTTATATTTTTAAAACATGAACAGAAGAAGGAGATTACTGATTTCAAAAGAAGTTTATTTTCGTATGTTATAAGTCAAAATATTAAGGTGATCAGTACTGGAAGACTTTTTCATGTCAATATCAATTTCTTCGTTGCACTCTCTAAAGCATTTTTCTTTGAGTTCTGTTGGCAAATTCTAGAGAGAAATCTCTTGTTATTTTTTAGTAGCAAATAACAAATGTTAACGTAAACTTAAAATTAATTCCTCCCATTCTCTCTCTCGTGTATCACTTCCAATAAATGGAACCCAAATAAAACCTTTCGACGAAACAAAATCGTTAGGTAATCATGTTTAATTTACAACTTCAAATGGAAATGTTCCATCGTTAATTTAAATTCCAAACTAAGTAAATTGTGCTATGCATTCCAAATTTCCCGCAACGTATATTTTCCAAATGTTTATCCCCATTTACAGTATGACTTTGTATTACGGTCACACAACAGAGTTTCCAAAATACACGTACCTGTTTACATAGTTTTTCGCTTTGAAAATTTTAATGTTTCACACCAAGAAGAGAACGGGAAAATTCAAGAGATCCACACAATTTAGAGTTCCATACGCAGGTTTAAGAGGAGGGTAAAATTCAAGGGGAGGGAATTGACAGGAAATTACGAGAATTAGAATCATTCAAATTCACCACATGTTATATAGTACAAATCATGTTATAAACAGTTATATGTGGACAGTTTGTTATTATTCTACTTGAGCTTTAAATTAGGTTCCACTTTGTCAAAATGTATATGAAAGTTTAATTTTATTAAGAGGAATAATAGTATCATTGAAGTAAAATTATATATAATCACTAATAAAATGTATCCACATATAAAGAAAATAGTGTGTCTGTGGTATGACTTCATATTCTTTCAATGATTGCATACACGTTTTCTATTTCTCTCTGTCCAGCTTCGTGCAGGAGATTATGTACATATTATGCGGTTTACATTTTAAAGACAAAAAACGAATGTCAACATAAAAAATTATGATAACATAATCAGTTCGCAAGATATAAAAAAAAAATTATTCTAACTCATCAACTTAAAATAAGAATATTGAAAAATCCGTTCTGATCAGTCTCTATATTCAAGAAGCAACGTTACTTTAAAATTTCTTTTTTCTATCTCTAACAGCTTTTGTTCGGTAAAAGAATGAGTGTATGAGTGTGTGAGTCAGTCAGTCAGTTTATCAGTCACTCATGACAACACCACTTACACAAAGAGATTCCCAAAACTACTTTCTTGTACTTTAAATATTTCATTTGTCATTGACAATAAATTTTAATTTGTATCCATTGTTTGTCTATATTGCACAGTACATAGTGAGATGATTAATATTATAAATTTGTTGTGTGTTTCAGGTAAGAGAAATGTTGCTGTGCTTCATCAGAAAATATCATTTTACCCAGAATCGGTTTTGTAAGTTTATTTAATTTATCATTATAAACTATTACAGTTATGTTTTATATAATCTGTTTATAATGTTATAAACCGCCAAGACAAAGAGAATGAACGTTTATAATGAACGGTGCTTGTCATCTAGACCAATTTCAGAGCAGATCTCTTAACTTCGACATCGTCATCAGATATTAAATAAAAGAAAAATATCACATGTAATCAATAGTTGACATACGTAGTGACTGAGATTGTTTCAGCGAAATGCAAAGGAGAGTTCATGGGGAGAAAATATGGTATTTGACAAGTCCTGATGATGGTTAAAAATTGAACCTGGGAAAATATGTGATTTTTTTCAAAATTCGTGATAAATATATGCAAATAAGCAACAAAATAATCTGACAAAGAATTTTATACTTTAAAAAATATTAATTTCAATTTGATTTTTTATTCCCTATTATTTATATTAAGGAGTGTCTCTTTTATAGCTGACGAACTCAGTTGTAAGAACTATTTTAAAGGTAAATTTTTGGGGTGATAACCGACCTAGAGGCACTTTGGTAGATAATTTAAAAAATAGTAAGGTAATAGTTCTAAGGTGATATGTGTGAGTCTACAGTTCGTATAATCCAAAGACTTACGGATTTATCCACCCAGACAAAGAGAATGAAAAATTGATTATGTACAAAAACTCAAGACGCACCAAAGACCTAATAACGAGTACAAAGATCGAACCATTATGTGTAGAAAGTATACGAAAACGAAATCTTGTATACAGAATATCACTGCAGATATTATGCAATATTACTGTATCATGAATAATTGACTTTTGTATATTACAAGTTACTTTTTTAACGTAAATGAATACCTTACTCTCAATATATTTCATTGTTCTGTATTCTTAGTTCATTATACCAACCTCTATATGTGATAGTCTTTCGTTCTATTTACAAAATAATTTCGGAAATATATGTGTGTCCTTCAATCCCTGTAATACAGCTATATCACGTTTTGTACCATTTCATACAAATGTATTTCTAATTTGGATTTACATATAGATTGATATGGAGGATATATCGTATGTTATCAAGTTGAGATATTCTAGGCACCAGGGATTTGTGACAGGTTTTGTCATTTATAAATATATTAGAATAAGTATCATCTAATTTCAAAGCTTCACGTGCAAGAATGATACAGAGACCTAGATACAGTGATATGAATGATGTAGAAAATGGTATAGAGACCTCTATTACACAGAGACCTAGAGAGAAACAAAGAGAGCATAAGATTCTCACGAAAGGTTGATTATCGAAGAAATGAACGTCTTATATATGACGTTATTAAAAAACTCCTTTTCATCAAATATAGGATATCCTAGACCGAGTCCTAGCATGAGGAACTAATCTCTTAATTACTTATGAGTTTGCTATGATTTGTTATGTAACCTCTAGTTATTGTATTATGTATACTTTTATTGTGTCTTCTTTTCTATCTGCCACCGAGCATTGCTCACTTGCAGATTAATAAATTATTATTATTAAATAAATATAAAACTTTCTGTACATTTGACCCCGTTATTCATACTGACTTATTGGTTTTTGACGATAGGTGATAAATAAAACCATTATTCTATACCGAAAACGTTTCGGTTGTTCACCTGGCGACGACTTAAATCCAAGACGAAACGTAGTGAGCTCTTCACAGAAAATATAAATATTATTCGTCCATAAAAGGGCGTAAGTTTTTAATTATTTATTTGATCTGATTACATCATGGATGTTAATTTTAGTAGAGTTCGGTTGTTGGGTTGATGAGAGGGTGTCATGATTGAAGTGATGTTGTGTGTGTAGTAGTGTGTTATATAGTTATTCTAAGTATGGAATAGTGTATACAGCCCTGAAGAAGGAACTATTATATTCCGAAACGTTGGCGGAATAAAATAATTGTTTTATTTACTACCTACCCTCAAAAACCAATCAGGCAGTATAAATAAATATAATTATATTCGAGAAAACGCCACATTAAAGAATCTCTTGTGACCTGTGCTACCGTGTTCTGATGTGAGGCTCCAAGCGCGTGCCGCTCTCCACTCGTTTTCGCCTACCGCCGTCGCGCCGCTTCTGCGTTCGCCACTCCGCGCCGCACCGCGCCGCGCCGCTTCTCCGTGGTGTTCGCTCCAAGGACGTAATCCGATCGAGTGGCGTTGGAGAGAGAGTGAAAGAGGAAGCTTGCGTTCACAGACGTAACGTTTCGACCGCAGTCCTCTCGTCAGCAGAGGAAGCGGAAACTGGCGGGTACGACAGTGAAGAACGGGGCAATTGAGAAGAAAAAAAACATCACACTATATATATATAGGCGTGCGGTAGTCGAGCTTCTGTAAATTTTTAAATTGGGTAAAAGAATCCTATGGTTTGGTTTTATATATATTTCATCATACAGTATCATTGGTATTGATTAGTACCAAATAAATTTTTGCGGATGACTATACTCAATATGTCTCCATTTTTTTTCTTTTTACTTTTTGAATATAAAATTACAATAATATTAAAAATTCTACAAAAAGCACGTACATATTTACTCTGTAAATCACGACCCATTAGACATATTGGAAAAATTTATCCGCAAATAAATATTTTAAATGTTCTGATAATGAAAGAATTAGTTTTAAAAAAAGCATAAAACACTAAATAGAAAACCTTTTTAGAAACAAGCTTTTATTTACACCATGTACTACAGCGAATAAAACGATTAGGTCTGTATAAAGATAATACATTGCCAAATGCTTATACCTCCATACGTATTTCACGTTAGTGGATCGTAAAATTAACGTACTTTCTATCTTTATCGCTGAAAATTATTTAAAATTTGATGTTAAATTAAATGTTTTCAAAAAGCATGTCGAGCGAAATCTTCATAAAAGTAGGTACAATTAATATCATAGGACATCGTTGGTTGTAAGTCAGTACTTGTTGAAGTATGTATTTACTTTACAATTCGCGCAACAAGCTTTTTGAAAACAATTTAACATAAAATATCTAATCGTTTTCAGCAAAAAAGATAGAAAGTACGTTAATTTTACTGGGATTTACTAACGTGAAATATATATATGAAGATATTAGTATTTGGCATTACATTTTCGTAATACAAACCTAAACTAATTTTATTTGCTTTAGTACATGGCGTAAATAAAAGCTTGTTTCTAAAAAGGATTTCTATTTATTATTTTATACTTTTCAGTATTTGAATTTGTTTATTTATTTGTCGTAATAATTAACCATCCTTGTTCTCAAGTTCACAATACTAAAAAACTCTTTAAAAACAATATTTTAATTAATATACAATAATTAAATAAATAACGTAAAATTGTCCGTATGATACAATTTCCAATAGCATAAACATCCTTTTGAGAAGCGGTCGTAATGATTAGTTCCTTCGCTGTTCGTAATGATAAGATAAGAAGTTGTAATGAAAAGGCGTTTAAGTTGTAATGAATTGGTTATGCACTATACTTATTTGTTGGAAGAGGCAGATTCAGGGGAAGTTTCCCGGAATTAACCCTTCGCGAGTTATCTCTGAATAAAATCCTAATTTAAATACAACTTAAATTTTTTATATTAGTTACATTATATTATAATATAGCACTGTCGCCGGGTTTAGACACGTGTGCCAAATTTCAGCCCAATCGGTTGGGAGAAACTGGTTTAAAATGCAGGTGCAAGATTTGACCCAAATATACTAATAGATAAATCTGCAGAGTACGACAGCGACTTAGGTCTGTACGACTCTGATATTACCCTGAAGAAGGTCAGAGCATGGTGGCCGAAACGTTGGTAGTTGTGTCTACTAAGACGCGGTTTGTCCCGGACAAACAAGTTCATACTGACTCCGGCCGCGGAAGCCTGCGTTTACTATTAGTCTTGAAATGATAATTTACATGTACTTATTCAAAAGAGTTATGGGTAGTTGGTTGTAAATAGACTTCCTTCGTGCAATGTTCGAAACATTCTTTAAATCATGATTTTGATGTAACATGTGAGAAGCAAGCATAACAAAATCATTTATCATCTATATTCCATTACACTATTATTAACTCTTGTGTTCTTTCACTCACTTGCTCTTGTCACCACAGTGCACAAAGGATAAATTACAGTACGGATCCCACCCAGCGGCGTTTTCTTGATAGATTTCACACACAAACTCTTCTACCTCTGCAGTCACTCAGAGGCGTCACCCCATCCTTCGCCAAGACGCTCGGACACGCGACTTTCAGATTCATCACCACCTCGTTCGCCGTCGTCGAGTCCGACGAAAACGCGAGGATAACGTGATATTTTGGCGTTGCTTGGTTGGATTTCCTCCGTTTAGACGCCCCCCCCCCGGCCCGACGTTGCTCACTCAGCCTTGCACTAATACCCTCCCTTGGCGTCTTTTCTTGGGCAACGTTCTCTCCCGTTGCTGGTCGGCACGTGCGAACAGCTGTCAAAGTCCCTTCACATTTCCGTTTTTTGTGTATACAGAGACTGAGACGGTTAGCTTAACTTAGTTGCTGCGGAATGTTTTTTTATGTGGCTGTTCAGAGAATAAGACTTTATTTGTAAAATCAGTTTTGTTCCAAATACAAAAGTGTTTCGATTTAGTTACGATTATTTCAACAGGTACACGAAATATTGTGGAATTTTGATAAGGGTTCATTTCTTTCATCGTGCATACTTTCGA
The DNA here is from genome assembly GCA_002313205.1 of Laupala kohalensis. Taxonomy (NCBI): domain Eukaryota; kingdom Metazoa; phylum Arthropoda; class Insecta; order Orthoptera; family Trigonidiidae; genus Laupala; species Laupala kohalensis. The sequence continues at coordinate 132,603 of NNCF01128162.1, read as the reverse complement.
ATTCTAAAGATTTGAGGAATATTCTTGTAATGAGTGAATTTTTTCAAAGAAACAAACCGAATTTGTCAATTCATGTTATTTGATTCCTTTATTTGCTCACCTTACATCACAAAATTTATTGCTCCAATATACCTGGTTAGGCAAAAGCAACAATAATCGTAAAACATTAAGAATATTTTAGGTTTCTACAAATTCTACAAACTTGCAGAAAATATTTGTTTCTACAAATAAATTTATGATTTCCCTCCGATTTCTACTTTATATATGAATTTTGCATCATTTAAACAAATGTTGTTACTCAATGAAAAAGAAATCATAAAAACCAAATGTGTGGAGTTAAAAATTGTGAGATTTTTTAAATTTCTACTATTACTACTACTACTACTACTATTATTATTATTATTATTATTATTATTATTATTATTATTATTATTATTATTATTTGAATACGTTCCTTCTCAGCAAATGCTGCATGATAAAATGGTACGGGTCAAGGGGCCACATATGCATTTCCTTTTTCTAAAGAACTTCGTGGCTGTGAGTTGTTGCAATTACTGTCTGAAGATATATGTAAATTTACTTATTAATATTGTTTGTAGATCAAGAAGTAAATTAAATAATGTGAGGCAGACCTTAAGTAATTTGTTCTTTTTTCTACAACATCCGACAAATATTGGAATCGCGTAACCTGGCGAACATCAGAACTACTTGTTGTGGATTCTCCCTGGAGGCGTGGAAGACGCTCTCGTTGCACTACGTTGACGAGAGCAAATCCCAGATTACTCGGCAAGTCTACGTTTTACTTTTTTGTCACCGCTTCCACTTTATTATCGGCTCGCCGTCGTTGGAGACACGCCCTGGCTCATAGCTACGCTTCAGTACCGAGACTCCCGCCTCCTGTTAGGCTACGTTAGCATATAAAACACCCTATTGCTGGTACTGAGTCCATAAACATCCCTTTTTTACCACTTGAACGCTCACGTGGAAAAAAGGGTGGAGTGACTCGGGAAAAGAAGGGGCTACAGAAAAGGCGGTGGGGGGGGGGAGAAAGAGGACGAATAAAGAAAGAACATTCCGTCTAACTTTATGTTCGGAATATTTCCTCAGGCCGAAGAAAGAAAACATCCTATTTTGGTTTTATTATCACGCTGCAGCCCGCTTTATTTCTCCATTTCAATGTTTCGTTCCATTTCCTTGCACCGTGAGTAGCTCTTCAGAAAATGTCGTCATGCGTTTTCGTGTTTCATTTATCTCGGAGACGTGCGTTTCGTGAATAGGGAGGAGGGACCCGTGCCACCGTTCAGCTGTTTTCTCCTCGAGCGGGTTTCGCTTGCCACATCTTCACTATTTATGTTGGTAGGACTCATTACTGAGTCCGGGACTTTGCAGAACACCTTCACTTCTCTTTCAAAGACGAGTTCCAGCAATTTTAAAACGTTATTTCCTTGATGGCAAATAAGGTGACGCAGACCGTACAAAGATCTGAATAGTAAACAGGATTTATAATCTTCATTTAGCTTTGTTTTTTATAGCTCATTTCATTTTATATTCATTCTGTGTTTCATTTATTAGTCGTTTTAACTTTTATTAAATTTCTCAAATAAGGGAATGTCTAAAATACTGGAGTAAACGAGTCCATTTGTTTATCTAATCATATTTATTTGTCTCGTAAAATGAGAGAGGTCTACAGTTGTAACTTACTTTCGTTTCATTGTACTAAAGAAAAGGCTCTTTTAAGGGACGATATCTCTTGCAACTTTCTTCAATCACTTTTTTACTGTTGGAGAACGGTTTCAAGTTATATTACAAATTTAATTTTATTAAATAAAAAATAGTATTATTTTATTATTTTTTTGATAAAAACATTTCCTTAGAATAACACTAAAACTAAACATATTCTAACTTGTAATGTGAAACCAACGTATCTAATGTTTTGTATTTTTTAACATGTTCTTTCTAGAATTGAGTCTTGACAAAAAAAATACAATTTAATTAATGCTCATTCAATATTCTCTCCAAAGGAGGTATAGAACACCTTACATTCCGAATTGAATATTTTAACATTTAAGGTTCTTCCATAAGGAAGACGATCAGTTACAATACATAACTTGTTATATTTCCTTGTTTAATACTTTTAAATCACTCAAATTTAGACATTTTCTTACTGTTAATACTGTATTTATCATTGTAGATGTGTGAGGATTACCCGATGTATTGGCAATCAAGACAGACGAAATTCTAAAAATGATTGTGCTGCAAGTAGAAAATAAAAATATAATGTTAAACTGATTGTTGAATTGATAATAAACATTCTCTTAAATTTTAATGGACAAGTTCGATATGACCTAGAGAGCAATGTTGATCAGCAATGACATCGTTTAAGATAATATTTAATTGCAGTTTGTAAGTACCATATAATTTCTTTTGTAATAAACTTTATTGTCAAAAAAGCAGTCACAAACTGCGTATGACCACGTGTAGAACAATAAACTAATTTGCTCACTTAGATACAACTTAGGTTTTTAAAATTCACAACTTTTGTGTTAAAAAATAACTTTATAAATACCTTCTTTGACAGATACTTTATTATACACTATCACCACCACATACAAAGCCACTTTTTGCTGTTATACTTTTGTTTTTTGTTTTGATTTTATTTTTAATATGATATTTTTACAATGTTCTCAAAAATTGCTTCTTTGAGAATCCATTCATATTGATTTGAAAATTCGATTTTCATGTTTATTACACGAAAATATTTACATTTATTTTTTTAAATTTTATAATGATATACAATTTTATAAAAGTATACTTCAAATATCATGTACAATTAAAAATACAAAACTTTTGATGAGTGAGGTGAAAGAACAATTTTTGAAGTCTCTCGTGAAACAAAAAATAATAAATTCACTATGTCAATCAAGTAAATAGGATATGTATGCCTTGACTCTTGTTTTCCTGGATCAGGTAACGTTAGTTCGATTTGTTTATATGATCAGAACAGCATTATTTCTTGTAAAAGAAAATATCTAAAAATGAATACGGTTTCCAAGTTATACCGAATACGAATTGTGGGGGCATGAGTGTACATCATGCTGGAGATTAAATTTTTTCTTTGATATTCCATTAGATTACGCAGTGAAAGTGCGTGTGTTACACTATTGGATTCGATATTTCAAGGCAATAATATGCCGATCTTAGTCTGCAATTTTAACTTCCTGTCGTAAGTCTCCTCCTTCGCTGCTCTTCTCCATTTTGACCCCTCCCTCGAAGTCCTATTTCCTCAACACAATAAAACGAAGCCAGCTAATAAAATAAAATTCAAAAAATGACCCAATAAAGCATTCAATATTGTCCGTATGTTTTATTTTCCCACCCTAGATAAGTTGTGAAGACTACTTCTTTGGGGAGAACTGTGGTCTTGTAGACATAAGCCACTCTCTGTTTCACAACTGCGACCTCCGATCCCTTCCCCCTCTCCCACATCATCCGAACTCTCTCTCGTACCATTTCATTTGATTCACTCGACGTTCCTTCGTTCCCCTCTGTCGAGCTCCCCACTTGGTCGCGAATGTCATTTGTATCAACCGTTTCCGGGACAAGCGTGTTTTCCCAAATAAAACCAAAAAAAAAATCTGTCGGGCGGCAACTGCAGCGTTGGTCTGCTGGAATTGCCGCCACTGGCTCTGTATATAACCTGGTTAGTATTTATCTTATTGCTTGGGCCGTGAATGTGCGCGCATGACTGAACGGAAAGGGCACGAGAGGTAGAGAAAGGGAAAGCAAAGGAGAACGTGTATGCACGTGTTCACGCACTTGTGTTCGTATGAGTTCAACTTTTTTTTTTTTTTTCTTCATAGGTGGTCTGCGACATAAATTCAATGGAACATCCTCGCCGCAGAAAAATCCCTGTATGCGGTATTTTATGATCTAAAGCCGACTCGCGGTGGTTGTGTGTGTGTGCAGTAGTTCGTGAGATTTCCGTTCGCGAGGAGAGCGCTAGACGCTTCACCGGCGCAGAGCGAGTTGTGGTGATAAAGCGTGACTTGATGACAATAACGAGGCGATGAGACGCCGAAAAACGATACAGAAGGAGGGCGTACTTGACGTTTATGCGTAATCGCTCTGGATAAAGGGAGTAATTTAGTTGCTGACAATGACACTAGGGATTACTAGGAAGTATTTACACAAAGTATCGGTTGTCGTGACATACGAGAGAAACCAATGACTATAATAGTGGCATAGTCAGGTAAGTCGTGTCACGGTCACCCTTCAGAAATGTGGATTACGTATTGGGAACTCATGACACGATACATATGCATTACACATAACGATTGAGTTCTTTAATGATCTATATCAGACATTTTCCTGCTCTCCTGGCAACTCTCAAAAAAAATATCTTTTTTTCTCCAAAAATGTTAGTGTTTCTGAGTCATTTTTTTACAATACATACCTGTTGATAATAAAGATAATAAAACGTATGAAAAAGAATGGAAGATTTTTAATATAATAATATAAATTTTTGTACAACTATTTTATTTTGAAGATAATTTTTTTGTTCGTTAAGCCCTGAGAATACCTTATATTCAGGAGAAATGAATAAATAAATAAACTTTATTGTGAAAACGACAAAATGTTGCAAGTTTTCTTTACTAATTAACACAGACCAAATCCTTAAGAATTATCCTTAGATTTCATTATATTGGACAACGTTTCACCGTTATTATTTTACTCAGGAACATTATCTGAAAATTTTAACTTACATATTTTTGTGCTCTTTTCATGTGTTTGCTCCTTTTTTGCACATTTTTGACTAGTTTATAGAAGATACAATAGAAAAATGTCTAATTACTACACGTTAGTTATAAATGCATGTAAAACAGTTTTCAAGGAATTATTTCACATATTTTTAATAAAATAAACTTCCGGAGAAATTATCTTTACTTATAAAAATACCAAGATTATTTTTCAATATTGTCGTAAAAAGTGTGAGTTTGTATGAAGTATTATTTTTTTGTTCCTTTAAATCCAAGAATTCCAATAAACACTAGATTGTGCATCGAACGCAAAGCTTCTGAACTGCAAACCAGTAGCGCAGGCCATCACAGTGGATAGGAGAGTCGTGTGGCCTGACCGTAATTGCTTCGATAAATTGATCGACGTTGCAAGCTTCTTGTTCCAAATAAGCATTAATCTCGGTGCCTACAGGAGAGCCGTGGCTTGTTTAGCTTCGCTTCCCTCCACGTTCTACGACTTTCCTCCCCTCCACGGTTTCGTCCTTGCCCTTCATTCCCGAAGTTCACGAAGCAACGGCAGCGAGGCGCCGGCACGGCTAAGCCGATCGTATATTCTCCAAAAATGAACTTCTCAAGCAGAGGGATCTCACATAAGAGTATTTTTTATCAATTTCTCTTTCCCGCCTCTGAAAGTTAGAAAACTCGGACTGTCCGTATTAACTCATGCGAATCCACTCTGTACAAGCAGAAAGCGATTCTACTTACGCGATCGGGACTTACCGGCCATCTTTTTTTCCTTTCCTTTTCTTGAACCTGCTTCTTTCTCATTCGAAACTTTATCTCCCGTGTCCTTTTCCTAATCCGTTGGTTGTTTCTCTTCGATTTCCACAGAGTTGGTGAGCTCATTACTGCATCTATAGGGAACGGAACGGGTCTTCTGGGGTGAACGAGGAGTAATAGCTTTCGATTTGACCTCCTAATAATCCCATTTGGACCCTTTGCTTGCCGAGGAACCAAAGCTACGATCCATGTGAGAGAAGCACGATTTTGGGTTCTGTTTGGAGAACATTTTAAATGTAAATTTCCTGTTCAATTATTCACGATCAATACATTAATCCCTTGTTCTTTGTGAGTTAACTTCTAAGAAGTGACAAAACGCAAAAAATTTTCCACGATCAAAGAAAAGGTGGAAAAGGAATTGGGAATGAAAATATTTGTTCACACGGGAAATGTAATATTTAATAACTCGTTATTGGATATAGTGTACAGCAACCTCTGCTAACAATTCACGAACAAGAATAATAATAAGAATCCATAAAAAACACAGCTTATTGTTTGAGAATCTCTGATTGGTGCTCTAAAAAATACAGTTTCATTGTCGAGATAACTTTTTATTGGTTTGATCAATAATACATTGAATGTATTAAAACAATTCACACTATTCTATAATGCGAATAGTTATAAGTTGTTTCAGTATGGAAAAATGACCAAAAAATTATTGTAATAAAGATACAATACATATTTCAGTCGCTTCCTGGCTCTTCGTAAATGACAGCTGACATTTCGACGGCGATCGTCATTTTCCCTACGTACCCGGTCATTGGCGCGCCCTGTTGGTATAAGTGGGAACTATTTCTCTTCAGCTGTTTCGGTGGTGGCGACTGGCGAAACGTCGGGGTCGTCTTTGCGGCTAGACACCGCATACTGATTAAATATAACATATCTTTTAAGCGGCAATCTCAATTTTGCAGAACTGCGCAGACGCAAAACACACCTGTAAGTAAGAGTTGACTGCCCGGCCCAGATGTATATTAATCCGTTACCTGCACAATCGTTTCAAGTGTGTATGTTGGGTTTTTCGAAAGAATAACTCACTACATTTTGTGGACGAATTACACATAATCCTTTTCTGTAGCGTTTGTCCCGTTAGAGGGCAGGGTCCGGTAAGTAGATTCGCTGTCTCCATTTTGTTCGGTCGTGGGCCATGTCTGGATCAAGATTTACAGCCTTTAGGTCGTTGTGCAAAGTATCGGTGTTTCGCTGTCTTGGTCGTCCCTTAGGTCTCTTTCCTGTGACTTCCGTCGTTGCTTTTGCCAATGTATCGTCCTCTTTGCGCAGCACATGTCCAAACTATCGCAGCCGTCTTTCTCGCACTTTCTGCTTGATCGGTTCAACCTCTAAGCGTTTCCTAATGGCATTGTTCGTAATGTGAACCATTCTATTAATGCCACCTGTTCATCTGCGCATCTTCGTCTCCATGACCCCCATTCGTCGCTCTGCCTCCTTTGCAGCTGGCCTACACTCGGTACCGTAGAGAGCGACGGGGCGGACAACTGTCCGGTAGATCTTTGACTTCAGATGGTTCTTCATCCGACGATCGCAGGTGTCATTTCTGTTGTCTCCTGTTGAATGACTTCTGTTGTCATTCGCGACTTCATCCAGACTGTTTGTGTCCTTGCAATTAACTCGTCTGTAAGTCAGCCATCGCTAGAGATTGTGGAACCAAGATACTTACATTTTCTTACTCGTGGCAGATCTTCTCCGTCAACGTTCATGGTCCCAACTTCTCGTGGGTTTGTTGTAATGTACTCAGTTTTCCGTTTGTTTAACCGCAGACTATATCGCGCAAGTCGGTCATTCCATTCTCGTGTTTGGCGTTGGAGATCAAGCTTGTTCTCCGCAGCCAACATGACATCATCAGCATAGAGAAGTATCCATGGTGGTGGCATGTACAGGTCTGATGTGACAGTGTCCATTACAAGAATGTACTGCTTTGGGGATAAGACCGAACTCTGATGGACTCCTACTGTGATGCGAAAGTCGCTGGATGTTCCTGAAGTCGCTCTATGGTTCATAGCTTTATGGTGGACATAGCTCTATGGTTCAGTATACAGAAGCTGTTCCCAGTTTACAGGGTATTCTGGAATGCCATGTTCTCGAAGCGCTAATGAGATTAGGTATTTTTGGTACCCAGTCGAAGACCTTTTCGAGGTCTAGAAAAGCGAGATGCAGTGGCTTGTTATTTTTACGGTATTTCTCGACCAGCAGTCGTGCAGCATAGATTGCATCAGTTTTGCCGCAATTTTTCACCAATCCAGCCTGGTTCTTTGTGATTTGGGATATCCCGCGAATCCGTTTGTCGAGAATGCTTTCGAATATCTTCATTGCGTGGCTCAGTAATCTGATCGGGCGGTATTTAAAACAATCAGCGGGACTTCCTTTATTTTTGAAGATTGGTACTGTGATGCTCCGCTGCCAATCTGTTGGTATTCGACCTTCTCTGATGATCTGGTTGAAAAGATGTTAGCTAACCAGCTGCATCCCACTGTTGAGAGCACCATAACTCTGCAGAGAGATCATCAGGGCCGGTGGGTTTCCCTCTCTTCATCTCCTTCAGGACGGTCTAGACTTCAGCTATGTTAAATTCATGGATAGGTCCTTCAACAGGTGACTTGGTTATTATTGGGGAATGGGGGAATTCCTCGGTCGAAATTGTCTCAAAATAGATCCGCCAGCATTCTCTTGCTTTCTTTCAATCGACAAGTAGCTCTCTCATTTCGTCGTTGATGCCGTAGAAACGTTGGATGTCTTCCGTTTTTCGATGCCTCGATTTGACTAGCCAATAAATGTCACGCTTTCCTTCGTGTGTGTCAAGTGTAGTGTAGAGATCTGTATACTTGTCTGTTTTTGTGACTGCANTTCTTCGCTTCTCGACGGGCTACTTTGCAGGCATTCCAACTAGATGGTGCTTTATCTGCAAGAAACTCGTTGTAGAATTGTTCTCCTTGCGTACAGCATTCTTGACATCGTCGTTTCAGAGCCACGTCTCTTTGTTGATCCTTCGTCGTTCTGGTTTAGTCCCGAGAATAGAACGTGCGGCTTCATGAGCAGAGTTTTTCAGGTTAGTCCACCTGGACCCTGTCAACGCGCGTCGCTTCCGTGGGACGCCCTAACCGTGGTACCGAAACCTTGAGACAGCATTTCCATAAAGATGTGACAGTGTTTTTTACGGCCGACTTGTCACGAAGCCTGTCGCAAAGCATTTTATAACCTACTGCCAGGATGTATTCTAGTACAGACGCCTTCTGCAACCACTCCTTTGGAGTACAGACCCTACAAGTTTCCCTCTTCCG
>NNCF01128162.1:109878-123558 GCA_002313205.1 Laupala kohalensis | reverse complement strand
CACACACACACATATATATATATATATATATATATATATATATATATATATATATATATATATATATATATATATATATATATATATAAATTCGTCCATGAAATTACGAAGAAGTAGAACTTAGATAAATCCTTTTACAATCCTTATTATTAAATATTTTCCTAAATTTGAGATGTAACTTACATTCAGGTTTTAAAATTATAATCTTTTTTGCTTTGACAGTAGGATTTTATGACAAGTGAATCATGATTTTATTTTTGTTGTAAGTCAATGATATATTGAAATAATTACTCGAAGAATTATAATTTTTGGTTTATAAACGTAATATTTTATGTGACCTCCGTACTTCCTCCATTGACTTCATAATTCGGTAAATTCAGAAATGAATTTCCCTTAAAGAAAGCCAGATATTTTTTTAATAATTCCCGAGATATTTTTTACTTTTAGGGTATAGTCACTTCAGTTCAAAGAGATACCTAGAATTAACATTAAAAAGATATTGTAAGCAGGTCTTTTTTTTTCTTTTTTTTTCCATCTCAATTTCAAATCCTTTGATTGAGCTATGGGAGACAACTGATGCCACTTTTTCTCCCAAATGCACCATTCACTTTCTTTATCTTTCCCTCCAATATTACTTCTGTCTCTTTAATTGCTCTGCTTTATTTCAAAACAAAAATGTTTCCAAATAAATTCCCTCTCCTGGTTATGTTGCATGTGATACTGCGAGAACTTTTTCTTCCAAAGAGGGCTGTTCATTTAAAAGGAAGCTTTCTTTTTACAGCTTTGAGTTTCCTCTATTTTTTATTCCGGGTTCAGTGGAAAGATTCGGAGGCATAATTATCTCGCGCCAAGAGCGTTATGCTTTGTTTTGCTCTTTTCTGTGCCGCCAGTTGGAGACGATTCCAGTCATACGGTATGGCGGAGTTTTAAAATTTTATTTCTGTCTTGATTCCGCAAATTAGCAACACAGATTACGCTTGGGGACCAGTTCGTGTTTGAAACAAGTAAAAGTCGGACTTCCCCAACAACTAGATCTTGGAAAACAATATGTGTGAAATTTTAATAAAGATTAACATTGATCATTATTAATGAAAATTATCATCTTTGAATAAAATTCTTTAAGTGTGACTGGTAACACTGCAAATAGGGCGTTTTGAAGAATAATAAATAAACAATTAAGTTCTATTAGAATTACCATATTAGTGATAAAGTAAGATTAGTTAAAAGAACTTTTTAAAGTGTATAGTTGTGAGCATATATTGCGTAATTTAGATTGAAATATTTCATAGGGAAGATTTAATTTTTAAACTAATAAATATTTGATTAGTTAAATTTACTTAAAGTATCACGAAAAATTGTGAAGCATTTGTTCTTTTTTTCCTTCAGTTCTCCACTCCAACCCAATTGAATAAATGTCTATGAAAAAAAAGTGAATTATTTATCATATCTTCGTGACCTCTTCCTTCATATAATTTACATAAAGTTATAAAATTACTTCAAATTGCAGATAAAATCACTTCTTTCCGTACTTAGTGCAAATAGATCGAACTGATATCCCTTGTACGAAGAAACGCTTGTTACGTGACAATTGTTCCTTCTGTTTGTAACAGATCGAATTACAATCCCCAGTGTATACATCATTTCCCCCTACCCAACAAATCTCACAGTTGGCAAACAAATTAAAACTACACAGGGATGACAATCAAAATTAAAAGATCGTGGCGCATTCTCGTAAGAGACGCGTGATTTTTATGTCCCTGTGACGCGTCAAGGATTCTCCAGGTAACACACTCTATAGAGTGCCACTTTGTAACATGTGTGTTTCGACATCACCGGCAATCTTTACCAACACTACTATCACAATACCCTCTTGTACCATTAACTCGTCTTGCAATCATTGTTTAAATCATAGACGTAGTCTGAAACAATCTTGGAGAAGGATTAAACGTCTTTTCACCATAATTCTACATTTAGAAAAACAATTTTCATTCCTTTAAAAAGTAGCTATTAAAATGATAACTATTTTCATTGTAGGAGCAAAACTAAAGATATTTTTAAAGAATCCACCTACAATTTTTTTAGGAGAAAAAAGTTGTCTTGTTCAATTAGATGAAGCTAAACTGAAAGACCTTTGATAAAAATTATTTTTGTGTGCACTGTTTGTCAATGTGTAAATTATATTTATTGCAGTATTTTTCTTATATTGTTTATTTACTTCATCTAAGCCACCACCGACTCTGTTGTAACAAACATCATAATCATCATGAATAAATTCGTCATCCCATTATCACCAGAAGCACAGGAACGCTGCAAAACTGTCAGTTGTACAATCTCCAACACAGCCACCACATACGTGGACAATTCCACTGTCGAGAAGCATTATTGCCACCGCCTACGCTATTATTCCGTCTCCGTTACTTCCATCACGTCCGTCCACAATCACATTCACACTGACTATAGTCACCTATATCATTGCTCCCATCGTCCACTAGCACCCAACCGGTTCATATAATCACTCCCTAGCTAATCTGCGGTGAAGTACAGCAATTCAAGGTCAATGTCACATTTCGTAATTACATCGGACAGACGAATATTTAATGGAACGCAAATTGCGGGTAAGATTCACAGCAGCGCGCGCGAGGGTGTGTGTGGAGGCTACGTGGTACGCGGGATGCGCAATATCCGTTTCCAACCTTCTACCCCCACATCCCTCTCTTCCAACTCTCACTCTGCATTTTCGCAGTCCTCTCTCGGAGAGGGATGAGTTGGAGACAGGTAACGACGAGGGGTGCGAACGGTGGTATGCGTATGCGACAGAAAAAGGCGTGGTGAACGATTTAGGCGTTGTCACCTGTGCGGAAAAATTTATAACAAGAGTTGACTTTCTGCTGAACTCAACGCTTCGCTTACCACAAAGTCAGCAATTGCTCCATTAGTGCATGAACAGAAGAGCGAGCGAAAAGATTTGCAAATTAATGTCACTGGGTAGCATGAATTAATAAGTGCAATTCCTTTTCTGTCATATAAGAAATGCGAATTCAAGTAACTTGTACATACAAACTTAACTCAATAAATGTAAGATCCCTTCATAAATATAGCAATAAATACAATATTCAATAAACGTAAACAGTAGATAACTCTTATAAAATAGTATATGTACTTACAGTTGAAGATTCATTTCTCTATTCGTAAACTTCTTCTATACTACAGGAATAAATCATTTATTCTTGCGAGACGTAAAATTCTTGTGAGTCGTCTCTTGATTTAGAAATATTTTCTCACGTGAAACGTAAGCAAGAGAAAATAAACATTAAACATTCTATAAATACACAACAATTTTTTGTAAAATATTCAGTCGATCGTTCATAGTTCACTAAAGTGGAATTTATGTAGAAACATAGGGTTGCTTCAGTGAATCATGGTTTATTCAATCAAGAATTCCATGGGTTACATCATGGTGCTTTCATGCTTCCTTCTCCCTTATACTTTTTATGTTTGTTATTATTTTGTCAATACACGAGAATGGTTCTCGGTCCCATCTATTTTCATTCAAGAAATCATAATTAACGAGAATGATTTTGAAATGTTCAATAAGAAGTAATATTATTCAGTGTTACACGATTATGTGTAAAATGTGAGGAAAGGATTCTACACAATATTTTTTAAAATATTTTTCTTGGAATACGTGTCTTTATGAATAAATATTTGCGTTTTAATTTAATTAATATACATCATTGAATAAAGACTGACATTTTGAAAATCTGGACAAAAATCCGACAAGACACGAAATTTGGCAGAAAGTTAGGTTGTGGGGTCACTTTAATGGGGAAATAGGACATTCCAGCGAATCCCCCTGGGGGGAGGAAATCAAAAGAGGTCGCAAAACTGGTTTTTATAAATATCTCGAAGACTACGCAATATACAAAAAAAAAGTTAAAAGTAATCGTTATAGCGGACAAAATTTGCAAGAAATTGGACCATAAGTAATTTTTTCGTCTGACGCGCATAAATGGAGATATGATCACTCAAATTTATGGCCTTTTTTCGTAATTCTTCGTTTAAGGCATTTTTGCAAAAATACGATAAAATACCTTTTTTTTTAATAGAACGATTTTTATCTTTTATTTTGCTGTAAAAAGCGCTAAATACGAATATGAAAATAATTGCCAGTGTTTTTACATGTACTACCATGTATTTGGTTGTGAATCTTTGCATGTATGTATTCATGCACACACAGACATACACACGGATAATGAAAACAAAAATGTGCAAATGTGCAAAAACAAAAAAAGCCCCTCTGGTAGCTCAGGCGTTCTTGCTCTTCACCAAGTCATCCAGGGTTTGATTCCCGGTGGGGCCAGAAACATTTTGTAGCTTTTCGCATTAATGTCCCAGATCACATATAGCTCTGACTACTGAAAAGCGAACCCCCTTCCTCTATCCACATTTTCCTAGTATCAATAACTCTTGCTAATGCTAACAACTCCTGCTAACCCCTCCACGTAGGACTAGTTTTTGGTAAACCCTGCTAACCGACCCACCTACTAACAAACTTCCACCCAACTCGTACCCTCTATTGCTCCATGTAGCTTCAATTGCACGCTACATTTCCCATTTACACATACAATGGAATGAAAATCGGTCTCTATATACTGCATTAATATACTATTCGCACCACCATTGCTTTCTCAGAGCTATCACCGTTTCTTTGATATGTAAAATCATGGCCTCAAACACATCGAGTTGTGTATCCAAGGTCATAAATCATTTATGCTTTCACGCGTTCAGTTTAATGATATTGAGTCCAAAGGATTATTAAGTTATAGCTGAAGCAAAATGGACGCAATAAATAAATAATACAAGACTTACGATCTTTTATGGACAAACAGTATATATTTTGTGATGAAAACTCACTTTCGTTTGTAGTAGTCGTCAGGTGGTTCAAATTATAACAAATAATACTTATTATTGAACTTCATGATGACGACTTCAAGCGAAAGTCGAAATGTTGTGAGTTTTCATCACAAAATATCTACTGTTTGTCCATAAAAGATCGTAAGCCTTGCATTATTTATTTATTCTTAAAATATAATGGACGATAATTGAAGTAGGGCTCAGACAATTTCAAAATCTTCATGTCAGATCTAGTATGAAATCGTAATTGCAATCTGATTCACAGCGTAATTTGTAGTGTTCGTATATTTCTCACAAAATAGTCCTACGTTGTTCATTGCTAAATTGAATCACATACCCATCTTCAATGTAAATGTTCTCTCTAAACAGACTCATATTCAAGTTGTCTTTCTCGAAATGCCCTTTTTAAATGTTCAGAAGTAAAACTCTGACTTGTGCTCATCCACATTTGCTGTCTCGAAAGTAATAAGAAAAGTAAGATTTTTAGATGCGGGAATTGTGATGTGTTGGATTTACATTTATCAGAAAAAATCGTAGTAAAAGAGCGTTCAAGGAAATACACTAGTTCCATATAGTTTGCTGGTACGAGTTTTAAAGGGGAAACGCACCCGTGAAGTTCCCCTTACGATAAAACTCGAAGTCATCAAAGCCTTCTAACGCACCTTCTTCGGTAATATCACTACATTCTCTATGTACAATTTTTCCTATCCTCGCATTACCACTTCTCTTGTTCATCAACAGCTAAAATGGCATCTTCCTCATATTCCGTTCAACCATGATTACAAAGTTAATTTTTAAAGCTTCTTGTATATTTGAGTTGTATAGAATCAAAATATCTTTAAGATCATTCTGCACATGGCAAATACATTTTCTCTCTTCCAAAGCATTTCACAAACTACATGACCATACTATCAAGCATGTCCGTTTCTCGCACCTTTCAAACTATCTAAACCAGCTCATACCCAGCATCGTTTCCATAATAACCAGCATCTCTACTCTCTGGAGTATCACCGCAAACACACATCTTTAGAAACGTACAAAATATTATTTTAAAGTTTTCTTTCTTGTGAGTCTGTAACCACACACCACAAGTCCAGATGCAGTGTGGGTTCTTTTTGGAAGAAGCGGGATTCACATATATACCACAACCCTTATGGTAGATAGTCCGCTGCCACCAGCTCGGTTTCCCGGGCAATTAAACACACGTGTAATAACGATGGTTAATGATTTAATACAATTAAATAGAAATCTGACTATTTACAAACTTGCATAAACTCTCAAAATCATCAATACTAGTATAAATTTGTCATTACACAGTTAATGCTATCAGAAGGCATCAATTACACACAGATATGAATACAGATGTTAACAATTAATTAGGAAATCCACCTAGATTATCCGAACCTCCAAAATTACAAGTTGCTTTCCCGAATAACTAACTGTCACTCGCAACTAGTAGCAAGAGTATTTAAATTACCCCAGTAATTCTTAAGTGGTCTAGCCACCAATACTAGCCAGGTCACATCTCAAATAACCTGCGGACTCAACCCACCCGTAAAAGTCCCCGAGGATCCTCAATCCTTCCAATATATACAGAAGAGGAAGTCACGTGACCAGCAAGTAACCATGCCTTCGCTGCCACAACGTGCAATACAATCCTCTTGTTCACCCCACAGGTTTCCTGGGAACGCAATGATCTCGCGAGTGCGCCTCGGCCGATTCACGCCAGGCGTTGAACGCACCCTTCACTTGAGTCCGTCATTGTCTCTGCAGTTGGTGAAGGTACTTCATTCATAACGTCTTAACATTCCTTCCTTAGGGTTTTTACCGGTTTCGTCTCGATACACATGGCGAGCAAGTCCCTTTCACAGAAATAGCATAATACAGCTTACATTCCATAAGATGCCTCGCCCCTGTCAGATATGACGAACAAATGTACTTTCCCAGAAATAGTATAAAACAAAGGGAAAGGCAAGCACTGGTCACACGCTTCTGCAGGCATTCTTCATGAGCATTACTGCCCTCTTTCCCGGAAGAGAAGGGTACGGTCAAACAATAACACAATCAATGAAGAGGCTTAGGGTTGTCACCCGCCACCTTTCCTCCTCTTGCGGCCTCCGGCTAAGCACCTTAATGGCCCATTTAAAAGTGTAAAAATAACAATTCACAAACCTATAGAATGTATTGGCTCTGATGTTACAGAGTCCTTCAAATTTGGTGAAATAAATTTAACACTTATTCATTTGCTTAAGTTACATAATTTTTAGAAAAGACTCATATACCCTTTATTTATTTTTTAAGTGAAACTTCTCCACTCACTCACAATGAGGACTCAATGTTCGACTACTTATTACTAACAACTCTTCTTAGGATGGCTGAAGATATTTAAAATTGGTAAGTTTCTAAGAAGGTCTTACTTGGAACCATTAGAACCTTTTTGAAATCCAACAGCAAATCAAGACAATTGATCCAAGTTAATTCTTACTACACACACACTATAAATCACACAAGTGTGCGATCGTAAAATGTCAATAAACATAGAACTAATTTTTAAGAATTACGATGGAGCAAAATTTATTCACTCATACAAATACGTCACAGTCTGACGTTTAAACGCATCATGCGTACGACTTGCGTTCATCATCACGTCTAATATCATATGGTCACGACTAGCTATATAAATTTCCGTATACGTTGTCTTGCAACTAGCGACAGTTATACCTCTATCCACCGGCGAATATAACTTACTTACATTGTCTGTTGTGCAAGTAAACTTAGTTTTGAGGACGAAATTTTTATGGAAGTAATGTGCGCCAGTTATGGAGAAAAAATATTTTATGGAAACTTAGATATTAAGCAAGTAATCATGCACCAATTCAATACCAGTGCTATAAAATTGGTAGAATTTCACATTTTTTTGGTAGTCTGCTCAGTTGCCCGCCGAAAAGGTCTTTTAAATTTGGAAGGAATCAGTATAATAGTTCAATTTCGTAAGAAAATGTATATCAGAGGTTCTGATATTTACTCTTCTTGATTTGACACTAAAATACATCGTCACAAATTAAGTAATCACACTAATATTATTCGATCCTCAGAGAAGGGAAAGAATGAAAACTGTTAATGCGATTTGTCAACTTCATTGAAATATTTTAATTGTAATATATAGAGTTAAAACCCACTCGCAGTACTCGCAAAATACGAGACGACGGTTTGTCATAACGTTATCTGAGCTCTCAACATGACGAGATTCACCAAAATGTAGTGATATCCGCTCACCACTTGAAGGCACCACTATCAGCCGAGTTGTAATTTTTCCCGTTATTGTCGCGAATGATTTTAGACTGTAGATCTGCGTTAGTACGACTTCGATAACATGCAAACTTCGACGTTATCCCTGTACGCTTCTACGTCGTGAAGAATCTAAAACATTTTAACATCCACACCATTTACACTGTCCTCCTCTACATCACAAACACTGTTGTTATTTTCCCTATTCCGCAATGCACAAACCAGCTGCCACCATGCTGAAACCGCAGCCAGCCCAGTCTCCCCGTTCCTCTCCAAAGCCGCCGCGCCGGCCGCCCTGTCACCGCGTCCACCCTTTGTCATCCGCGGCCCGCTTCCCAGAGTCGCGCGATTGACAGCCTATCCCATAATGCGCTGTCACTGTTTGAGCTGTAAGCTAAGCGACTGATATGAGCCGAGCATGATAAGATTTGCGAGGTGGATATTTCAGTGAATATTCGGACCGAGGAAGCTTGTCATTTTGAGAGTGATGTGTGATTGGGAGGTTTTGTTTTTCTCCGGAATACGATTGACGTTCAGAAAGTCTATAAGAGCAGAATTGGATGCGTAAAGTCCATTTGGAAGTTAATGTATATTAGAGCCATTGCATTAATGTATATTTTTTGAACGACGACAAAGCTGAGAAATATGAACTGATCATTAAAACAACTCTTTTCTGTAAATCACTTTAATTTGATTTGTGTATTTATTAATTTTTGTTAATGTTTCGTAATATAATTAGAGACAAAATCGTTCGAATTTAGAATTTTATCATCACAATTTAGTCTGTGCTAACAAAGAAATTGGTAAGAAATTATATTCCCCCTTTATTTAACGTTATATTCTAATTCATGAATACTGATGCATGTAGAATCTGTATTGGGCACTGCATTGAGAATAATAAACGGTCTGTGATCCTTTCGTCGAACACATGGTTTATTCAATACATGAGATATTTAGTATCGAAGTGGTGTCTACCACTTCTCGATTCCTATCACCCTAATTTCTGTTATATGGCATGCAAATGGCATAATCGAGTGCTCTGTAGTTTATAGCCCTGTGAATGTGATCTATTACACCGTTGGCCGCGCGCTGTCCGTCTCCTAAGGAAGATACTGGCTTCGATCATGAAACTGGTGAGGAGGAATTGGAAACGTGCAGTCTAATTTGGGACATCGATGGACAATGTTGTTACGTTCCTTGATTCAATGTAATAGGAATATACCTCATTTAGGAGAAATAAATATTAGCCCCGAATTTAAAACGGCAGTAGTGGCTGAATTATATTTATTATAACTTAGGTTACAAATTTAGTTTATGTTATTTTTGTCGCACTAAATTCTTTCGTGCAATTCTGTTATCACTCGAACGTATATGTACTTTCAAGAAACAAGTAACAAACCTTTGAGCTTCCTATTTCTTGTTTAAAGAATATTTAAACGTGAAGTATTTTTCTTGCTTAAATTATATTATCCTTCATTCTATTAAATTGCACAGTCTCGGAATAAATATGATTTTCTACTTCGTTCACATATATTTATAATACTTTTTGTACATGTCTGTTTTCATATTAATTTACCTATGGCTCCATGAGATATTTGAATGAATAATGTAAGTAGTATTCCATTATAGGAATGATACTATACTAACATAATTATATGCTGCATCTGAATATGTATTGCATGACAAAAGGGTTTAATCCCTTTATTTTCTCTCACATCTACACAAGCGTTGTTCATGGTTAAAATAAATTAAATCATGAAAATGTTGATCTGTTCTTGTGCTATGACAGCATGAAATACTGAAATTGAAAATGATTTGTCTTAAATTTAAAATGAACACAAAATCAACCCAGTAGTCTAAAACTCATGGCAAACTTCCATGCAGAGTACTATTTTAGTCGTCCAAATGAGTCACTAGCGATAAAGGCAGTAGTGCTTTCATTAATTTGACCAATGAAAATCTTTAAAAGTTTGGCTTATCTTTACTATGAAATTTCATAGAAATCTCTTAGATTGCGGTAAACCTCACCACCAGGTAACAGATTAATTATGTTACGTTGAATGAAAATGGGAGTTCGAAACCCGCTCCCGTCTCCCACATTATATTACGTTGAATGAAAATGGGAGACGGGACCGGGTTTTGAACTCCCATTTTCATTCAACGTAACATAATTAATCTGTTACCTGGCGGTGAGGTTCACCGCAATCTAAGAGATTTCTATGTTTGTGAACCAGTAATGGAAAATACTACCCAAAACTAAGTACTTCCTAAGGGAGTCGCCTCATATGAGGAGTTTAGTTTCTACGAGACCACCTCAGAGGTCTTTGGGTCTCGCAAGTTGAATGAGGATGGAAGACGGGCTCAGGAGGCGAACGGGAAATATAGAAACACTATATTAATGATTCCAAGTAGATCATAAGTGGGAATTGAGCGTCCCAAAAGTCATGGATTTGAATCCCTCGTACCACATTGATGAATGTGAGTCTACGAATGTTAACCGTTTCTTTAGTTTCAGTAATCCTATCACCTAACACCTACAGCCAAATTTTTCATTATTTTCCTGATTGGCAGCTGTAGGGTAAGTTGTTGCTAAAACGTACCGACTCATCAATCATTAATGAAGATAAATGATACAAACCTTCCAAAAAAGTCCGACGAAGCAGACACAAGGTTTTATTACATTAATTTACTACATCGTTGTAACCCACAATTGCATTCACACGCAAATGTCTATAAATTACAGTATTTTTTAGTTTATTTTGGGTGAATGTAATACATCTCATATACAACTCTATTTCATGACTGCTTTAGTGTGTTGAAGGAAGAATGAATAGGAGAGAGTATTTTAAGAAAAAAGTAGTATAAAATATTTCAGCGTTATTGTTTATACGAAAATACTTAGTAGTTTTTTATTTATTAACTAATTTATGTTTTGAATAATTGTAGGAAAAATTATTTGAGTTTATTAGTTAAAAGCAATTTTGTGTACAGTTTCAGTTTTGGCTTCTTATTTGTTTTCCGTTCTCACAATTCTCTCGCTGCTTAGAACTATTTTACATTCAGTGAGAAATGAGTTTTAAAGTCATGAATAGTAATCCGAGAAAATTGTGTTATCATATATTTCATAAAATAGTTTTATCATATGCATGTATCAAATGTTCAGGCGAACAAAATACCAAATACCATTTGTACGAAAAGAGAAACGGTTTATTAATTCATGAAACAGTAACCCGAATGTATAGGAGAAATAGTTATATTATGCATTTTTCAAATATTCAGACGAAAAGCATACCTACAAAGTAAATACGCACTAATTGTGCTCAAAATACAGGAAATATAATTAGAGCAATTTGTAAGAAATATCGGAAAATACGATTATGCATGATAAAAAGTACCATTCAGGTAAAAGTTACAAGTATGAAAATTGTAGAGCATATACACTGAATAAAATAATATATTAAATCGAATTGAATTTATTTGTGAAATGGCACAGGTCATGAGAACTGCTCTTCCACCCTTTCACTTTAATCTAAAAAATATAATTATTTTTAAAATTTAGATGGTATACATTTTATACTGAACATACTGGAACCAAAACAAATTATTTTATTATATTTAAATATGTTAAGACACAATACTTAAATCGGACACTTCAATGTACAAAAAAATGAAATAGATACTCTAAGTATCAAACATGAATAAAATTGATCCATCTGTAGATACAATTGGCTGAATGGTAAATAGAGGAAGACGCAGAAAATATGAAGAAAATTTAAATTTTAGACGTTACATTTAATTGCGATGTATCTGTAATAATTCGCTTCCACAACTTGTCTTTCCATAGGCGATTACTACTACTAAACCCCCACCCTCCCTCCTCAATCTACTCTACACGTCCCCGAGACAATGAATTGAAATAGTTCAACACGCACTGTCTCGAGGCACGGATATGCTGCACCGCAGTCCCTTCGCGACCGAGTACTCGACGACGAAGGGCTGAAGGACGCTGACGACATACGCCACAACGTCGTCGCAGGCGACAGACAAGGCGCGGACGAGTGAAGCCGCCCCTCTCGCAAGGTCGTCACTTCTCCCTGCACCCTCAAGTGTCCCCTCCATTACCCGCGCCCGTCCACGGCTTGACAGGTACAAATGCCCAACGCGTCTGCGGCTCCGCCCATACGCTGAATAATGCAACCGAACAGGTGTCGGGACGCACGCGACACGGTCTCCACTGCTGCAACCACCAGTGCATCCCGTGTGGGAGTAGGGTGTGGATGGGTGGGGCAGTCGGCCGCGCAACGGGCAGCGCCAGCAAAAACACTGCACTCGCCCCCGCGGTGTGCAGCAGCGTTTTGCGCTTCTCGCTGCATAATGAATTCAGAGCCATGCGTTTTGCGAAGCGGTGGGAACGTGCTGGAGGGAGGGGGAGGGCTCAGCGGGAGGTCGTTGCGCTTTATTTTTGTTTTTTGGTATTTAATTGAGACCGCTGCGGATTATGCGGAGAGAAGGGGAGGTGTATGAATTTGCAACAGACGGAATATGAAATAGAGAATTTTGGGAATTTTCAAACGCTCACCTGAGACTGAATGGGCAGATGAGTGCGTGCAGGTGCGGGCAAATCTGAGTGGGTACACATTTGGACGGTTATTACGTGTTTATGATTGCATTTGTGGAATTATTCATGGATCTTTTATTTTTAATCCCTCTTACAATATTATTACTGTTCATTATTATAATGAATTCAGAGTGTTTAGGTATTTAAATGAAAGGTTAAATTCGGGTCATCACAAAAATATGTCCGTGAAACAAATTAAACGAGGCACATTTACATCGTAATTGAACACACAGCGTTGACCATTCTTTCTTAGGAAAAATAATTTTTCTCTCTTATGTAAAAGACTATTCTTATGTTTCTAATTATATATATTTTTACTATGACGTTATCATTATTCTCGCAACATATGCTAAAAACGTTTCTTTGGTTTACAACGTCTGCACAACGAATGTTACAACTATTTTTTAATTTGTATCTCAACTTGCTCGAAATACTAGATAATAAAACTGCTTCGTCGTAAAATCTTACCGAGTAGAACAATGTTGTGCAATAAACCGAGACCTAAAGATTTCCTGCTCTAGTTCACTAACCCAGTGGGATCAACCCGGCGATATAGAGAATGGTGCACAAACTTTCAAATGACGTTGGTGGTACCAAACAATGGAATGAGTTCATATTCAAAGAAGTGAAAAACTATTTCTTTGCGTGAAGTAAAGTAAAAAATAAAATGAAGAAAAAATGCAAAAAATTAAATTAAGAAAAAATCTCCAAAATAATTTCCACCAATTTACAAGAATTTCTCATCAAAATAGAACAAGATGTCATGAATTATGTGAGTCCAACAAAAAGAGTGAAATTTTGATGAAACGCTAATATATCGAACTTGAATAAATATAATCAAAATTCATTTACAAATGCCT
>NNCF01128162.1:84083-109559 GCA_002313205.1 Laupala kohalensis | reverse complement strand
ATATATATATATATATATATATATATATATCATATATATATATATATATATATATATATATATATATATATATATATATATATATATATATATATATATATATGGACAAAATTTTTCTGCAAACCCATGATTGGTTTTTAAGTTTTCTTTTCTTATTTTTTCATTTGACCAACTAGATTCATTTTTAGAAGACGGAAGCGTAGTTTTATATTCAGGATTTATATGTATGATAAAATGACATACGTATTTTTAATACAGTCTGTATTCAAGAAAATATTTCTTAAACCAATTCTGTAACTTATTTGATAGAAACGTTTATGGCACGCTTGTTAAATTATCTGCAAAATATAAATATTTTTAACAGAATGAAGTCTTAAATGAAATTATTAAATCAATTTTATGAAAAGGAAAACGCGTCTCTCAGTTACTTTTCCTTCGTTTTGATTTTTATAAATTTTCGTGAAACGATTAATGAGTAACATTTTACTTTTAAATATAATTTTCTCATTAAAATACTTTTTTCCAATTTTACGTAAAAAAGAGTTTATCTAAACCATACACCCTGCTTTTAGCGTGCTGAGTAAATACCCTTCAAAAGTTATTAGCATAATGGAAGCGGAATTTAATATTAATTTGGGATCATGAGGAAATAGTGTTTTTCGTGTTATGCTAATATTGAATTATTTTAAATGTAATGATCAAATATTCACAGCATCGATTCAGGTGATATTTGCCTTTGGTGTAACGGGAATATTTTTTCGATAATCATTCCATTAAGTAATGCTTTATTGTCATAGTTCGTTTTTGAAAAATATTTCCGTGTAAAAAATATAATGTGTTGACATACTCACCACATTATGATATAATTGCTTGTACACATACTAAGGTATAAGTCATTTACAGCTTGTTCTGACGAGCACTCATTTAATGATGTGATTTGTGATTAGGTCCTTTCAGGGAGATTATGTTAAGTGCGCTCTCTCTCTCTCCACACACACACACACACACACACATATATATATATATATATATATATATATATATATATATATATATATATATATATATATATATATATATCAGGCAGATAAAAAGCTCAAAAATTAATATAAATGGAGAAAACTCTCCTCCCTTTTTTTAGAAAAATGATTGCAATTCAAAATTGATTATTTACATCCATATACAAAGATATCACCCGAGAGGATTTAATAAAACGTCGTTGCAACAAGTAAAAACTCTTACTCTTACTCTGGACATAAAAGTCTTAGTTCAAAAGTTCCAATAAGTCTGGAAATTTCTTCCGCTAAAATTTAAGTTTACGTGAAACTACGAAACTTGCGTAGGGTTCAGTCGACTGTTCCACTTAAGACAAATGTGTTTCGTTCATTATTGTTCTAATGTTCCATCAGTCATCAATTTTCGATTCATAAAAATGTATATTCCTATAATATATTTCTCTATTTATCAAATTGCAATTCAAATAAGATGTTGAACTATTTTTTTACCCATAGTGCTGGAAACTGTGACTCGCTATCCATTCCACAAGACCCCCAAATCACCTAAATATTGAAGTACCATAATTAATATTGTTTTAACTCATACCACTAATACTGGCAAAACAAGAAATACTTGTTTTTTGTATATTATATTTTGTATATTATTCTAATGCAACAAAGTTTAATCCTCGTGTATTGTATCATAATAGTACATTTTACATTTTTGATTATTTTTAGGATTTATATGTATGATGAAATGACATACGTATTTTTAATACAGTTTGTATTCAAGAAAATATTTCTTGAATATCTCAAATGGAATGTACCTCAAATTAATTAAACTGCGATATCAACAGTAATACATTTTTAATAAATTATGAGAGTACTTTCACAATACTTTAAAACGATAACTCATCAGTATTCAGTTGAAATTGTCAATTCAAAACGAAGGATGCTGTTACGCATGTATCTTCTCTTCCCGGATTGATGAGGTTAACTTCATTTATCCCCCTCACTTTGTTGTGAATCTACCCTCAAACCATCTTTCATAATATGGAATATATTCCGCTGAAAATTCATCACAATAATCTTGTTAAGAATATGAGTAATAATAGCTTTCATTTACAATAATACAAAAAAACAGTACACACAACTCATAATATGTATAACAATGCTTAAAAAACTTTCCGGAGAAATATAGTCATTTTAATTTTTTTATTTTTCACGCTTTTTCCTTTGCTTCCTGATGCATTGCTGATGCGCCGTATAGCGCCACGACAACTGTGGGGCGACTATAAACTTTCAGAAACTTTTGACCGCTGGAGAGTCTCTCCTCCGCGCGGTCCCCATGCCCGTCGCTTGTGGGTTTTCGGATCGGGTCGCGTCTTTGCATAAGCGCGCAGTGCGTCCAACAGTCCATGAGGCCCAGTGCTGCAGAAACCCGATCAATAATGCATCAGCATTCATCCAGTTGGCCTGGAAAACCATAACAAGAGCTCGTAGCACGCTTGTTGCATAATTGACACAACCACTGCGTTGCGGCCACGGGTGGAGTTGGGAGGATTGGTGTAGAGAGAGTATTGGCATTCGGGACGGATGCTGCGAGCAGATGAGGGGAAAAAAATAGAATCCGGGGTGAAAATTGAGGGTATTGAGTTTGATTTGATGGTGATGGTGAATAGGTGTGGAAAATGTGTACGATGTAAGTTGGAAGTGAGACGGTTTTTAGGAGTAGTGAGGAGTGATCGAGAGGATCATTGACGTGTTATGCATGATTTTCGGTGGGCGTGTAATATACTCGTAATGGTCGGGTTAGGTTTCGATTGATTAAGTGAGGGAAATACGACTCTTGCCAGACAGCACTTCGTAATTGAGTGACGGAGTCAGGCGTGTGTTATTGGTTTCGTTGTTCCCTTTTATTACACGGCTGGAGTAATTAATAACAGCATAGCGTTGTAAAATACTCGCTATATCTCGAGTTAATGTTTGGACATTCGTGTTATAAATGTTAAAATTGTGTTTTGTTAAATATCTCTGTTCAATAACACGCGTGCAATTCATGAGAGGAGTATAAATTCTGTTTATCAAACAACAAGTGGCACCCTAATTTGTTAATATAGCAAGAATCGTTTCGAATTCACTTTTTTCGTATTTTCAAAAATGCGGAAAATATCCTTGTACTAAAGCTACAAATTATAGATTTTTTATGAACTTCAGTTCTCTACCAAACTACATCTCATACCGTCATACCTCTTCCTCTTATATCTCGTTTTGAATAAGGTACATCTTCAAGTAGAAGAAATAGCTAAATACCAACTAAAAACGGACTGTAGATATTTTGGTCATTTATACATAGATTCTCAGCACCGACAATTAATTTTGTAATTTTTCATTGTTTGGAAAACCTTTTTCTAATAGGTGTAAAAGAAACTAATTTTGATTTGAATTGAACTATATACATATCTGGAGTAATTATAATTTTAGTTGAAAGAGAGGTTTTCACTTACCTATTATTCGAATTCATTTGAATTTTTTTTTCATTACTATGCATTGCCAATCACACCACGCGCAACAATTCCTGGTGAGACATGCAAATGCATTTGAAGTGTTGGCGTTTGACTATTACTCGCGATATTCCCTTAGTTATGAGAAATAATAATAATAATAAATCTGCAAGGACCAAGGATCTGTAAAATAAAATGGTAAAATTAAATCTGTACAAACACTACCTGAGAAACATAAAAAACTGCCCTACTTGGTACCTCCAATATTGTCGGTAAATTCCTGAGTCTTGATTGAGTGTTTTCGGCAGGAAGAGGACATGACTCGATGATATTACGACATAGAAACAAGGAGAGGATGCTGCAAAACAAGGAGACCTCAGAGACAGAGAAATTAACCCAAAGGAACAGTGCAACGATATCTGTTAACTGTAAACTGTTTATCACAATATACTAATATTCTTGCCTCGTGCAATGAAAAGCCCCGCCAATTATGTATTAAAAAAAGAGAGTGATAAATAAACATAATAATAATAATATATTTATTGTCTAAAGTCAGTTACAAACTGCGTATGAACATATGGAGGACAAACGTATTTTCTCACTCTAGAGGCAGCCAACGAACCATCCCATCAATTCCGATCATGGACTCTGAGGTATTTGTGGTATAATTTCTACTCCCCTAAATATATTGGCATTTTTTTGGATTCATACTACTATTCATTCTCCAAGGCCACTGCTCTGTTCGACTTCTTCTTGGCTGACGCGGCCATCGAGTCCTTCTTTAGCGTCACTGACGCAACCACGATCTTCCGTCCCGGAAGTGCCTCGGACGGAAATACCGCAGCGCTCGTAATTACGACAACGGAAGAGCCATAGCGACCTCTTGCCTCCACTCGCCTCCCGACCTCCGTCACCCATGCTACAGCGTCACCCAAAGACTCAGAAGAGAAAGAGCTGTTTACCTTAGACTTCATACCAATGGTCTTCATTGGTTCTTCTACTACGAGGAGGGACTCTACGTGAAAGAAAAGAAGATTCATTAAGCAATCAACAGTCTCAAATTAAGAAGTAATGGAAACAATTTTATAACTAGAAAATTAATTATTACTGCCATTCGGTATGATAATATGAACTTTTACATTTATGTAGCGAGACTATTTTATTCACCTGAATAATATGACAAATACCTTCTCCCGCTGCATTGTAGTTTCACTCGGTTTCATGTTTAGTATTAACTACATACGGGGCATCAACAAAGTTATCAATAGTATATAATAATATACAATAGATCATTACGTACCTCTCGTACAATTCTCTGCGAATATTGTTTATTTCTCACCAGAAAAACTAAGACGGCAGAGCCGACATTTGTTAGGACTCAAGTAGTAAAGTAAGACGTTTTTAAATAAACGTGTCAAGCAGCTTCTTCTCTTGTTGTGATTTTTAAATGCCGTTATCCGGGATGGGAAACAGTGAAAGAGGAAACATCGCATCTTTTTAATGCTCTAAACTGCGAAAATTCATTTATGTGATTTACTTCTTTGAATTTCGTAGAAAAGGTATGCAAATTTTCTGGGACATTCCCGTGTTAATGAATATGACAATAACTTTTCTTATATTACGTTAGTTTTGCTGTATAATATTTCATTTTTTGCGGTATTCAATTTTGATCAGGTGAAGTTAACTTTCTTGGCATGAGATTCTTTCCAGTTTTGAGAAAGTTAAAATTTCAAGACTTTTGAGCAGCCAAGAAACCGTTCTCGTTTTTTACCCTGTGAAAGAAATATTGCTTTGGGCGTATGTATTCGGAGAAGAAAGTGGTCTTGTCATATCTTCTTGTATTTTTACATCAACATTGAAAATATTGAAAAATATTCTGAATGAAAAGAAGTTTCGTGCATTTTCTTTTATAAACGGAGATATTCTTCTTGTGCTTTAGGTAATTTAATAATGTATCTACAACCTCCATCAAATGCAACGTCTCTCCAGGAAGTAATACATTTTGTGAGGCAGAGTAGAAACGAGAAGCATTTTCATTCCATCAAATCTCCATTTCTCTATAATTCACCTCTTCCACGAGTCGAATTCCATCGTGTGTTTTTTACAATTTAATAAATATTCACAATTTAATTTGTTGACTAGCATATAAATTGTTCTATTTTCGCCCACTTTAATTTATAATTATTTTGTTTCTTTCTTGGGGTTTTAGGGCTCGTCAAGGTCATTAGAGCCCTTTAGAATTATTTTGTATATTTAATGAACTTAATATGCATTCTTCACATTATGCATTGTACTGTTTTCTAAATAGTATTTGTATTTCTATAAGTAGTAGAATATGTGTTTCATTTGAATATGTATTTTTCCATGTATTTATTTAAATATTTATTTTTGTACACTGTATCCCCTGTATTGAAAATAGTAATTCTGGAAATTTTATACATCGTGATTTTGCTCGTTTTCTGTTTCTCCGAAAATGTTATGTGTTGAACCGGAGACGCCTCTAGCTACAAAACTATTAAAATCAATTTCAATAAAAGATGCTCTCATTTCTTACTTTTCTAAAAATCTTAGTTTTGTACGTAATAAATAATTTTCAGCCGTGTACGTCAATGTACTCTCATTTTTTGTGTCAATGCGTCTCAAATCTCGTAATTTTAGAGAAATTCTCCATTAAGTGGACAGTATCAAATAAGTCCATGGTTTGTGTATCCTTCCTACAACTACACAAATCTGCATTTAATATTTCTACTTATTATCGTCAAATACACATTTGTACTCTCATGCCGTCATAATCTCTGGAGGTTTTATGCTTGACTCCAACCATATCCTATATTTGATTGCGAAGTACAAACGAGATTGAAAGTCATCAGTCAGACTCTTTTATTTTTCTCTCTCCTTAATTGTCCGCTGAATAGCAATTTGTAACATATTTTTCTCGTCCATTTCTCGCGAATCAATTTGTGTTATGCCATCTTTTCTTGTGAGATATTAAAATTTAATGTTTTTCACATATGACAAGTGGTATTATTCGTAAAATTGTCTTCAAATTATAATATAGTCTTCATTACAACATATTTTATTTTATTTCATAGTTTTCCCTTGACTAGTTTGCCTTTTAGTGCCTCTTTTATATTATAAACACCAACGTCCTCTTTTGCTTCTCGAGCTTCGTCGAAATTTTTCTGTCACCAGTCGTATTATCCGATCCAATCTGTACAACCATAGATGCCACCGTAAATTCAACGGGTAATCCTGCTTTAGCCAGCGCTAATGTTACATTTGGTGTCTGAGACCGTACACGAGTCCTCTCCGCGCTTTGCCATAAACCGCTGCTCATAGCCTTGACGTTATTTGCCTCGTCGCTGCAGCGTCTCTGACAAAATAGATGCCATTAGTCGGCGGGAACAGCAAAACGGGAGTCGTACGCATCTTTCACAATTTACTTAGGCACACAGACTGTGTGGAACCGCGTTCACGACTACGACCATACGGGTGGAGACGACGTTGGTGAGGACAGGAATGATGAGAAACGGAGTAAATGAGGATTCTGGGAGATGGTGAGGACAACAGGGCTGGGAATAGTGTCAGCAGTTGCAACGGAGGCGGATAGACAGTGGCGAATGGGATGGTCAGGATGGTATTGGGGAGGATGATACCTTTGAGGATACCGTTGATGAAGAAAATATTTGTAATGTTCCTGGGGGACGTCTTTCTGCATGGATGTGTTTCTGGGTGAATAGCGCATGGTGAGGACGAATTTCGGTGAGGATAGTATCCATGATGTCACTGAGTGTAGACCCATTTCATGGACTGATGGGAGGTGATGTTTTCCAGTGAGGACAGTGTTTGGTGACGACGGCATTCCAAGAGGCCTGTCTCCGGTGAGGAAGCATTTCATGAGAAGGGAGAAGTAAGAGCGGTATCGTTGTGGGTGGTGTGATAAAGACAGTGACAGCAAATGAGGCGGAGACGTGGGTGGTGAGGGAGAAGAAGAAATGGTGGTGCTTTCAGAGGTTCTTGCGCTGAGTTATAATTTAATTTCCGCGTGCGGTTTGCGTAGCGAGCGCTCGTCGCTTATGTCAACCAAGTGCTCATTTCAAGATGCGACTCCGGTGACCAACACGGAGAACTAGCCTCACGTCGCAAGATCCTGGCGGAGTTTTCAATAAGGGGTTCCAATGCTGGTAACCTCGACAAATTGCAAGGATTCAGTGGTCGAGTTAAAACCACTTAGCTGCAATATCCTATGTCAGGATATTTATCTGTTAATAAAAAATATACATTCTTCTGTCAAGATTTCATTACTTTGTGGATAGCTTTTTTTTCGCAAATAATACAAAACATACAAATATACACATACTTTTAAGAAAGTTACTCACATCTGCCCGCCACAAAATTTTGAGACATTATGTGGTTCACTTATCTCTGATGTTGTTATTAAAATGCTAGGTACACAATGTGCAAAATTATATATTTCACAAACACTCGTAATCTCGTAAATAATCATACCGCGTGAGAACATATTAATGATTGATATTGGATGAAAATGGGAAACAGGACCGGTGATCGAACCCGGGTGTTACATCACACCTCAAACCCTGATGCGATGTTATGTTTTCTTTGGTAGAAGCGGGATCCACGTAAATACCAAAATCCCTATGGTAGTTTTTGTCGCTGCCACCTGCTCGGTTTCCCGAGCAACCAAACACACGTGTAATAACAATAAATAATGATTTATTACAAATTAACTAGAAATCTGAATTTACAACAGAGACAAACTCCCAAAATCATTAATATATCTAATAATCTGTTATTACACAAATAATGCTGTCAGAGAGCATTGTTTACACTTGGTTAAATATAGTTGAAGTCAACTAAATTGTAAAAACCCTCAGGTTATCTGATTCTTCGAAAACATAAGTTGTTTTCCCCAACAACTAACTGATACTAGTTACGACACTCGCAACTAGTAATGACTTCATTAAGACTACCGCAGCAGCCTAACGAACATCTGGTCTCCGCGACCTAGTCTTTAGCTCAGTCACATGTCAGTGCTGACGAATCTCTACATTCCCTCGTAAAGAATCTCTGAGGAGCTTCACTCCTCCCAATATATACTGTACCAGACATCACGTGATCAGAAAATAACCACGCCTTCGCCACCACCGTGCAAACACTCTTTTTGTGTCACCCCTTTGACTTCTAGGAACGCAGAGGCTGCGCCGTAGAGGACGAACGGCCATGAGCGTCACCTAGGCGCTTCGCAAACACCCTTTTCGTTGTTCTATATTCGGCACGTACTTCATTCATTACTTTGTAGAATTCTTCTTTTCTTTAGGTACACCTAAATTCCAGTGGGTCAATGTCGCCGGCTGCATTCTTCGAATACACTTGTACGTACTTTCCTTAAAAGTGAAATGTGTTCGTTCAAACACGGAAAAGGTTTAGGGAGAATACCAAGCTCGTCGCACGTCCGTCTTAGCGCTGACTGGCCACTTACTGTAAGATTCTTAAAAGCATTCGGCTTGGAAAATACAAAGAAATATTAATATTCACAAATTGATGGCATGTCCTGGCGCCGACGTTACACTGGGATATCCAGTTCACGTGCTGACATATATCGACTACACTACCTTTCTACGGTAGATGGCACGATTTAATGGATAGTACCCCAGAGCGTAAAGCTAGAGGTTCGATCTCCAGTCCCATGTACAATTTTCAGTCAATATAACATTATTAAATAGTGGTTTATTTAATAATAATACACTGATTAAATTTTATTGGTAATTAGTATCTGTGGCTTTGTCTAACATATAAATTTCTGTCGTATTTACTTATAAATTCCTGTAACTTTCAGAAACAAAAGTAGATCCTTCGTGAGCAGTGGAAAGCTTTTGAAAATTCTCTTTTCAATTGAATAATGTGTTGAGATTGTGTGAGTTTTTATTTCTCAAAACAAGAAATTCTTCTCTTCTCAGAAACTGTGTTGCAATATTTCGCGAATATTCTCACTGTTTCCATGGTTTAGAAATGCGTGTATCTCTTTTACTGGGAAGACAATGGGCATACCAATGTATTTAGAAAGGCATTTTGAATGCTTACCTTCCTTCTTTTTCTGTATTCAATACTATTTCGCATCCGTTCTTAAACTTAGTGAGTTTCTTAGTGATGTTTTAGTGAGTTTCGGAGCAGACTTACTCGCATACACTCTTCACATTGAGCTCATCTTGACGAAATTTTTCCTCACATTGTTTCCGGCGATCTAAATTGATTCAGCATGTCTTTGTCAGCCCGTAGAGTACAAACTCAAAGCTTTACCTTTACTTCTTATAAAAATACACGGAAAGATGTTTACTAATTAACAATTCCATTCTAAGAATGAGTTTTGGGTCTTAAATTTTTATTAATCATAATGTAGTATTTATATTTAACTAATCCTTTCAAATGTTTTATATTTCGTTTCCATATTGCATGAATTAGATGTGTCGAGCTCTTCCGATATTTTTATGTCTCAAAGTTATAGCTACTTTTGTGACGTATAAAGGAATTAAGCTCCTGAAACTCTACTCGTAAGATAGAATTAATTCCTGTCAATGGATCAATATTGCAAATCATACCAATATCAATAAAGAGTGGAAAGAAAATATTGTTATGTCAATTTAATAATTAAACTCGTTTTTATGAATTATTAACCTTGTGCGGGGGCATTGCAGCCTTTTTAGATCTCTTTGAGTAATGCATATTACCTATTATATATCGTGGGTTTCATTTCCTTATCTTGGATACATTATTTTGAGAACAATACAAAGGCGGACATTCTGAGAATCCATCTTTATCTCCGTCATCCTCTACTTGTATTTCAGCTAATATCGTCTGGGAGATTGCTTTGAGTACATTTAACTTATTATACTTCATTCCGTCCGCTCGCAACGCGTTCCACTTTTTTATGTAAAATCTTCCCCCTCCCCTTTCCCCAAGCTAGTGCCTGTTGTTCTCAGTATTTGCCTGGAGCTTTACAGGCGGCGCTTGCCACCACCTCTTCCATCCCTCGATTCCCTGGAGGCCGTTCTCCCTTACATGAAGTCTCCTCGCATCTGCGCTAGTCGTAAAACCCCCTTGCTTTTCGGGGAAGGGAAGTCAGAGGAGGCGCCCACCAACTACTTACTGTTCCCGAAAGAGTCTTCCCTGAAATGATGGTCATCCGTGGTTCGTACGAGTGGTTGGGCGCTCGTGAGAACTATGGATTGCTGCACGTGGGGAGTGTGGTGCAATGGTGTGGGTGCGACGTGGAGGAATGCGTCGACACGGGCACTCCACGCACAGGGAGGATCTTTGGAAATGTTCACGTTCGTTTGATTGCGGGAGACGAGCCCGGGTTTATTGAAAACAGTACTGTTATCTGTTTTACGTTCAACGGCGCAATTCATCTACGTCCATCCCTCCCCCGTTCCACGTTTCGTGGCGGCAAAGGAAAAGAGGGATGGTGTGGTAGCCACGAAAGGACTGTGGAAGCGGCGACGCGGCGGGGAGTTTAGACAAGATTTCAAACAACCGTTTAAGTTTTAATAACCCCATCCTGCACAAAATAACATCAAGTCCTGTAAATTCCTGAGCGCCGGGCAGAGCGGAGTTGGTTTAAGAGAACAGTGGGAAACCGCGACGGTGAAGGAGGGAAAGAGAAATTGGAGCGGAGTGCCACGGAACGTAGGGAGGAGAAAGTTGAATAAGTTTTTGACGGGAAATATCGACTGACGCAGTTGGTAGACCTGACTCGCCGACTCCGGGGAATAAGCGCGCGTCCAAAGCGTGGGCCTCAACTCTGCCAGCAGCTCCGCACTTTGTAGATTAAAACGCGATATTCATGTACAGTTGGAATTCGTTCCTCCTGTGGTGTGATGGTATAATAGCTCGTGGGATTGCGAATAATATGAATCTCGATTTGCTTTTCGATATGACAGCGCCAGAGGCTTTGGTTCCACATTCATTTCATGATCCTCTAGAGGGCAGGTGTGGTCATATGAGAGAAGAGGTGCCAATGTTACCATTGATTTATTTGAACGTATAAGGCATTATGAATGCACGTTTATATAACGTAAGGATACATATACAAAATTCTATATTCAAGATGTAAAAGTTTCTACTCTGCAATACTTTTTCTTTCACCCAGCATTTTTCCATTCCATGTGGGATTGGCGAATGGGGATGGATATATGATGCTTCATTTGGTTTTGGCTGGGGAATACTTAGGTGCCGAATGGCCTTCTTACCGCACCTAATAACCCCTGAAGCAGTGATTATGAATGATATGGGGGTGAATGTTCTAGTGGAATGATAGAAAAGGGAAACGGAAGAACCCCTAGAACACCGCTCCGTCCACCACCTCCGATTCTACTTGGATTCTACCGGGTTTGAACCGGCGTCCAGAATAGAAGGCGAGTGCGTTAGGCACTACGCCAGGGGTTGCAATTCTTACTCTGTAATACGTTACGAGTTAAGTATATTTTTATTATTATTATAATCGAAAATGCACACATTGTGATAAAACTTTATTGACGTTTATATTCATGATTTTGGTTTTTAATTATTGTAAATTAACATATCAAAATATCGCAATGTTCTAAAGAAATAGTAACTTCCCAATTTTCATATGTATTTTTGCCTTATATGTAATGTTTTGTGTAATGATTTTATTTCCATACTTGGTGGAGAATATTAGCTTATATTTTTTTAACTTGCCAAATTCCAAGTACCTACTCTGGGATGAAAGTTCTATTGATAACCATGAAGTTGTATGTGTAAATGAGTCAGTCCAATATATTTTTTTCTGGTTAGATAGTATTAAAGAACTAACATTTAGCATAGACATGACATACTCAGTAATTTAATTTATCATCATAGGGTAAAATGTATTTAAAAGTGAATATTAGTATTCACAAATTAAAAGTGTAAAACATACGTATAAAATATTATTTTCACAATAATTCGAAGCTTGTAACAAACCTTTGAATCTAAGCTAATATTGTATCGTCTACGTCCGAATGAAAATTGTGACAGACTATAACTCGGATCCGGGACGTCTTCCTTTGACTGCAGGTGTGCTGCCGCAGCACCACCCACCTCGACTCCGGAATCCCATACACAACATGCACCTGCCCTGTGGATCCCATACACAACATACACCGGTAACTTCAGGAGATTATGCTGAATGTTAGTTTTTTAATATTATCTAATCTGAATAACAATTAAAATTGACTGAGACACTAATTCCCACACAACTTCATGATTATCTATGGAAAATGTCAGGTCTCGATGTGGTACCGATTACTCTAATAATATGTTTGTAAATCGATTCAAGATTCTGGACACTCTTGACACGCTGTTGATCTGAATAATACCATAATTTCTATATGTACTTTAGTATCTGGGAAAATACTCTACGTCTTGGTAATATATCTTTGGAGAAAAAATTCAGAAAAAGTGGTGATAAAGCATTGAAAGTTTAAACAACATAAACTCAGACGTTTGATGTATATAAACTGCCACATAACTAAAATTCCAGTCAAGCTTTTGTTAGTCACCACTAGATTTTTTATCTGCATTTTTTAACTTAAGTTAACTGAAATCATTCGAAAATTCTTTAGAGGTTTCAATTCTCTTCACTCAGAGAGACTGGCTACCTTTTTTACTAAAATTTCGTTACGATCCAAATTGTAAAATTCTAAAACCTTGCATATGAATATACCTGTACTTCTTTGATATATTCCGTTTGAAGGACTAATCAACGCTGACCAACCTTTCCTTGGACATCAAATAACATATTGACTGGTGGTTGTCTGTTGACCCAAACAGTTAGTCCTGGTCCGTGATCAATGAATCATTGATCTTGGGGAATTCTATTTTTTAAATTTATTTTACCTTCAGGTCCTCCTATCTCTTACTGTTACAATTTGGGGATTTAACATTTTCTTCTTTCCTTATTTTTTTTCTGAGCAGACAGAGTTAATCCAAGACACTGACCTGCAACTGCACTACGAGAAATTATTGAACCCTTCGTATTTATTAATATTATGATTATTTTTTCAATTATGATTAAGATTATTAATTATTTTACATGTAGCGAACGGATTGTTTGAAGGTTAATTCAAACTTACTATTTATAGAGGAATTGTTATATTTGACTAAAGAAATGACCATGACTGACATATTTCGACTGAGGAATTTTTATATTTTAGTGTATTACAAATTTTAATACTGTTTTTGTAGATTATTCGAGTTTTTCACAATTTCGAAAAACACATGTCAATTCCGTACAGGAAGAGTATGAATTGAAGCGATCGCTGACCAAAGCTTGTTTCTCCAAGATATATTTTAATTTTAAAGGCACTCGACAATATTCAGAAACAATAATTAAAAAACCATTGTCAAATGGTAACTTTGTGGACCTATTCCGGAAAGTTCTTTCAAGACTAGTCTCCTTCCGTTGTAGGGGGATCGTCAGTTTTTCCCTCTCTTGGAGAGAATAATTAGAAGCTTCATGAAGCGGGTGCTGAAAAACAAGCCGGCTTGTTAACGCGGAGCCACATGGGTGACACGAAGTCACCTTCACCGTTCTCAGGTCTCCACCACATCATCCACGCCCCATTCCCACTCCCAACAACCTCCTACCCGCATCCCCCTCCGCCCCTCCCATCACCTCTTCCTCATCCCCATGGCATCTCCCATACTTCCCTCCCACCCCATTCCAATGCGACGCCCTGCCTCCGATGTACGCCGGTGAACGGAGACCTCCGAGTCCGGAGGGCATAACTCACGCGCTATGATGTATGCCTGAGCGACAGGCGTAACGAATCCGTTGCATAAGCATCAGGCGCCACCCGACCAGTCACTAGCTCCATCCTTTACGTCTCCGATGCGTTCAGTCTTTCTCCTCACTCCCTTACTCCCCGCTCCCATCCCACCGCGCGCCTCTTTTCACCCCTCCGATATGTATCCCATCGATTTCTCATATGTCTCCATACATCTCATTCGGTGGCGACGTCTACAGCGGCCTACCGACGTGGAGATGGTGGCGGGAGCAGAGATGCTATATACTGTGGCGTCCTGCGCAACCACACAACCTCGATTCCACTGCTTTGCATGGATATTATGCGTCGTGACACACTGCCATCCGACTAGAACGGAGTCTCGGGAATGTGGGACCAACGTGAGAGTCGACCGACGATAGCTGGTGGCGGCGGCAGCTCCACTGTGATTTCGGTAATGGGCGACACTTGGCTGTTTACGAGCCGACCGAGCCGACAACAGCTCCTCCTGTCGCTCGCCTAACGCCGCTGCGCCGTCGCTAACACAAACAGATGGGACGTCAGAGGCTTCTGTGGCCATGGGGTCAGGAGGAGGCGCCTCTCGAGATGGCGGAGAGAAGTTGAGGCTAACGAAGACTGGTTAGGAAAGGGCAGGAAAGGGCAGGATAGGGCCGTGGAGGTAATGAAAGATGTCGATGGCTACAGTGTTCGATTGCAATGAACAATCTACTTCGACATGTTAGATTAGAGAAACATACAAAATGGATCATCTGGTAGCCGTACACAAAAGCTTGGAAGTTCGTAAAAGAAACTGAGGGAAAAACGAACGAAGATATCAGTAAGCAAGTTATTCCCTGAAGATTTCGCTGTTTCGCTTCTAATAAAAGACGTAAATTCCTCGTATAAAATACTTAGACAGACATCAGTTAGGTAACCTATAACCAGAAGTCACTGGTGTTGATGTCTAGTGAGCAGGGATGCCAAGAATTGTGACTTACTGCAATGTACTCCATTTATAACAGTCGTATTCATAATATAAACGAGAAAAGTACGGTTTTGCATGTTTACAGGCATTATTGATACTAATAAAATTTGGCGAAATTGAAAAATGTGACACACCGTCATGTCCATAATATTCCTCCTGACATTCCAAGAGCTATTGTTGAGGACGCTATTGTGCGATTTTTCGTACATAAAATGGTGGATCCCAAATTGAACATGGTTTATAACGCGATTAAAAACATTTTAAACCGATACCTTTGAGCCGTATTTTGTTTTACAATATAACATACAGTGGTGAGAGAGGTGAGTTTTTGAAATTTATTTTTTGTTGTTGTTGCGGAAAATAAAATTCTATTATATCCTGAAACTTTTTTATCTTGCTTGAAAACATTTTGTCTAGTAATTTTCTTTTTATGGTCGTCTCAAAGTGAAACTTTAAATTTAAATACCCTGTAATTTAATTTTTTTATGACGTCAGATCCGTCAGTATTTTATGAAAGAAAAATGTATGGCTCTGAGCTCGGATAGACTGCAACGGAACATCCATCCCGATAAGAAGACACGCCATTTCCACAAAATGCCTTGGACTCTGGTGTTGTTTTCGTCGTCATCCTCCACAGTTTCATATTAAAATAGTTACATAGCACCATGTGTTTTCTTTGAGAGCGTTAATAAAAATAGTCAAAAGTTAATTTAATAGTCTAAATAAGGCACGAAATTAATGGAAAATTCTTCATAATTCTTTTATTTTTGTTTCTCTACGGTTTTTGTAACCATTTTTATTCATTCCGTTCTTGCAGTGTTACATTAAGGGAATTATGTGGTTTTTCGATAGAATTTAATGTATATATAACTGAATAAATTAAAATAGTTTGTTACCACCACAAATCTGCTTTTTCATAGTTTCGTGATACACGACTTCTAAACGCTGATGTTTTGGGAAAAATCGAGTTATGACTAAAATGTTACTGTCAGTTTAATTTTATACCTTGTTCAATAAAATGACAGAATAAAGTTACTAGCATTGAAACGAAAATGTTCAATGAGAAATATGTCTAGAATTTGAGGTGAGAACCCTAAGAGTGGACGCGTAATTGTCGAACATTAAATTTTTTGGCTATTGCCCATTTCTGAGAGTTGTCCTCTATGAGGAATTTCGATAAGTGTTTTCAACAAGTTTAAATAAAACATTTCTATTGCGTATAAGCAGCTAATATTTTACTTGCGCACTCATTATCATGATCATTTTTTCTTAATTCGGAGCAGGTTTAGACATGTCACCTCTGACCATCCCCTTGTTAGAGAACATGAACTATTTTGCTTTCAATTACTAGCATTGAAACGAAAAATTCTTCTAAATTTTACAATACGTATAATGATTGCGAGAAATATAATGAAGATGGTATGGATACTTTTGATAAATATGCGTGGATTATTTAAGCACACCCCGTAATTTAACAAATATTTTTAGCACTAGTAAATGCTGACCATACCAAAAAAAGAATGAAAACATTCTCGGAATTGAATGCCAAGTATAGTAATTTGCATTTTGTGTGGAGCGGAAGCGCTT
The DNA here is from genome assembly GCA_002313205.1 of Laupala kohalensis. Lineage (NCBI taxonomy): Eukaryota > Metazoa > Arthropoda > Insecta > Orthoptera > Trigonidiidae > Laupala > Laupala kohalensis. The sequence continues at coordinate 92,686 of NNCF01128162.1, read as the reverse complement.
GTAGGTAGGAATGTTGGCGAATTCCCTGGTCTCTAGCAAATAATTGCGTGTCCCAATTATGCAGTACCGAAGTTTATTTATGTTTAGAATAATTAAATTAAATGAATCGAAAATTATGCATTAATTGCATTTTAATAATAAAATATCACTAAAATAAAAGTATAAATATTTTGAAAAAACCTAGATGTTAAAATGGACAAAAGTCATATCTTTACCGCCATATGAAACAAAAGAAGCGTATTAGATGCTAAGCAATGCTTAGCAAAAATGGTACTTTTTACAAAGATTTGGAAATGCAAATCAATAACAACAAAATTTTATCGTAAGAAGTAGGAATTTCTTTGAACTTTATTTCAAAAGGATTGTTTAAAATTAGGGTGAAGTGTAGCGCTGGGATAGAAGGTTTCATCACTTTGTGGAATGAAACTTCGATCATACTTTTATCAAAGGTTCTTTCAATGGAAAAAATGTCTGGGGAGTTTGATAAACCTTTTTGATTGAGTGAGACGGATCGAGAAGAGTTTCCAATATTACAGACTTGCTTTCTCGTTCTTCTTTGTTTTAATATCCGTTACGGCATAGACGTAGCGTGAATATTTTATGAGTGAAGATTCTTTGAATGTAAGTTTAAAATTCTGTCTTCTTACATTAATAACATTTTCTACTATGATATACTATTTTTAGAAAGAAAATTATGTTTGTTAGAACATCGATCATCAATGTTTTATGAAATTAAATAATGTCGTAGTTATTTCATAATTTAATTATGAAATAATTATTTCCCCGAAGTGACATATGAAAATGCTACGTTCAAAGTTGGATTATTTTGGTGAACAAGAAAGAAAAATTTTATTTTATAATATATAACAGCACCATGAAAATTAAACATTGATGGAAAGTTGTCAGGTTTCGTGCAATAAAATACGGTATTTTTATTTTGTTAGGTAATATTCTCGTAGAAAATTTTGAAAAAACGTGTTGTTTGAGTGTGTTTCAAGCTTAGTATTATTAACACTTTTACCACTGGGTTTTACCACTTGTACTATGGTTTGATTGTTATTGTAATAATTTTTATGAGTGTTTCATAATAGATTAAACATGTTACGTCGAATGAAAATGGGAGACGAGACCGGGGATCGAACCCGGGACCTTGAGCTTTGCGCGCTCATGCGCCTACCGACTGCGCCATCCCGCTCGCTACCCGTGCCCGTCTACCATTCTCATTCNGCGGGATGGCGCAGTCGGTAGGCGCATGAGCGCGCAAAGCTCAAGGTCCCGGGTTCGATCCCCGGTCTCGTCTCCCATTTTCATTCGACGTAACATGTTTAATCTGTTACCTAGCGGTGAGGTTCACCGCAATCTAAGAGATTTCTATGTTTCATAATAATAAACTTGCAAGTGCAAATATATGTGGGTTCATTTCTATTTATAAGGTTAGGGGAGTCATTTTATCATGTATGTTCCTGTCGCTATAGGTTTGTCAACATTGTGTATAGATATTCGGAAAAAAGTATCTTAATTTCATGTAAGTGCCACATGTAATGAATATTGGACGCGGATGTAGCTAACCACATCTTCAATTTGAGACAGAGTCGGAACACTGTCCTTATTTGCTCGGTATCCGTTTTGCTCAATTCAAAGTCGGAAAACTAGTGGCGACTTTCTCATCCTTTTGAAAGTATAAAGAAGTAATTTAGCAACTCAAAAGAATTTCAGACGTGGTCTCTCAAAGTCAAAGTGAGCGTCTGCCTTACTCTTCCTTCTTCTCAATCTCCATTCCCTCTATCCTTCAGTCTCAGAACGTGTACTAAACTGACAAGTAGATAGACCAACAAGTTGGTGGGAAAAAAAGTGGAGGGCGAGGAGTTCTTCGACCGTCTCTTTTTTATTACCCAGGAATTCGTAACAAGGCAATAGACATAATATTAGTCTATTACGGAGTCTAAACATCAAAGTGAAGTCCACACAGGAAGAAAATCGGAAGCGCGCGTGGCTCAAAAAGAAGGAATGAGAGGAGCTTTTGCACGCTGCTCTATCGTCGTCGTCTACACCGCCGCCGTCGTTGCAGACGAGTTCCTTCCTTCGCTCCGACGACGGCTAAATCTGCGTCGTTGCTCTCGTCTCGTTAAGCGGTACGAGGGCGGTGGGACGACCGTGCCCCGCCCCTTTGTTAAAGACGTGCATCGTTATTGCGCTCCAACCCCTACCACTGTCTCTTCCAGCGTATTCCTCTCCTCACGGATCTCTGACGCTGTCCGTTTTCTTACACGTCTTTTCCCGGGAAATCGGTTCGCAGTGGGGTGTGACCCATATATTTTTTCATCAAGAACTTGTAAACTTGTTAGAATCAAGTGTGGTGCATTATTGATGGAATTTTCCCGCTCAACATTTTCGCGAAAATCTACAGCAGTACGTATTTGCATTTTTATACACACAACATTGTGGCTAGATACATAACAATATGTACGTTAAAGCAGCGTAGTAACAAAAGTATGCCTAAAATCACTCCACTTAAAAATACATAGAAATGACAAGCTTAACAATTAAATCAATGTTGTGTTATTCTTAAAACTATGTATGCTAGTAGTTGCTGGAGTCCTAAAGCCCCAATAATAATAATACGTATGAAATAACTTTCCATTATACAAATATTTGCATGTAATCAACATGATTCTATTTACTGAGCTTCTTGTTCATACCTTTTGTATTTATGGAGTCTACATCAGTTTGAAAGTAATGTTTCTTGATTGTATCACCCTTTTCAGAAATAAATATCTTTCTTTCAAAAAATAGAAATACCTATTAAGTGCATTAAAATAAGATGGAGTGAAATTTATGCTTATTTATAATATTCAAAAAGTATAAGAATAGCAATGGGAACTGCCGTAGATTTGAAAATTTTCCTTTTCTTTTCTAAAAGAAGGAAAAAACAAATGTGTGAGAGAAGGGCACAGTTTGGTGAAATATAAAGTGAACTTTATAAACAATTATTGATATCAATTCCATTACGTAGATTTCATTGACATGAACATTATATTTCAGTGAGAATTCATAAATATAATAGCTATTTTTATAATTACCTGGTAATTTCTGTCATAATGTACATATTTCGTACTCAATTTAGATAATTAGATACATTTAATTAAATTAATTTCTCATCATATTATTTGCTTGTATTGCATTAATACGATAAATATGTACTAAAATAATCAAATATTAGATTTACAAATGCATTCCTGTTAAGTCAGCCTTTATGCGAATTATATGAGATTCAAATATACTCTAGTCCTCTTTTTACCGTTAATGGACATAGTGGAGTTCCCTTTCGTCCTCGTTAACACGGCATTATAGCTTAACGTTCGTGACTGAAACACGGCTTTGTTAATTACTGCGATAAACATGCTAATCGATCATGTTCGAAGTAAATATCCGTAATGAGCAATCCAATCACAGGATTAAAATCTTTCATTCAAAGCGTAATCCGGTAAAAATTGCCTGTCTCTCGACGACTGGTATTCTCCAACGCATAAAACGATTTTATGGCTTTCGCAGAGAAGAGCTTACGTGTGAAGCAATCCGACGCAGATTAAAAGCAAACAGTAGAAGGCACATTGATGTTAAGTCATGCGTTAGTAGGTTGACCAGAAGTCAGGTACTTTATTTAGTCGTACAAAATAGTTCTCTGTATGTAATTATTCTCATTTAACGCTCAAAGTATTCCTTTGCAAAGATGGAGAATATATGACTCACTTGGCTCTTGGTACATATTAGACTCCACTGTCCTTATAATGCTAAAGTTATAACCTACGTATTGCCAAATATGAAACTTCTGACACGTTCTAGTATCGAATTTTACCACATAGACAAAAAGAAACGAAAGTAGTTACATGTATTATATATTATATTTGAACAATTTATTTGCATGAGTTTAATCTGTGACAACCGCAAGAATAAATCGTTTACTTTATTTTTTTAAAGGTTGTAAGATAAGAATCAAACAGGGTAAACGCATTTGATTTCATATTTATAAAAATCCTTTTATATTTTATATTCGATACTTTGAGATCTGGTCTCATTTAGTGCAAGGTGGGTAGATGAGCTCACAGTCGTCAGAATCTTGTATTAAATGTTTCTAAATTTTGCAGTAAGTAGTATTTAATGAGAGAATTCAGCCATGTTCCCATATTTTCAACAAACTAATTCACATTTCCCTTTTAGTATGTAACATAGTTTCACTGATGATTGTCAAGATCAGAATTAAAAAGACTACGGTTTCATAGTTACTGTTCACAGGTTCCAAGGTTTGCAAAGGTGTGATGAAGTAATTAATAATTTCGGGTTTACTAGTTCCTATTATAAGAAAAATATGTATTTTCATTCGTTTTCAACGTGATTTGTAACACTGATTAATTGAGATGTTATATACGTAAAATCAACCGAAACTTTATCGGGATGCTTTCTGGAGCTTCTTCTTTTCTGAATACTCCACTTCATTTCCCCCTACATCTGAGAGTTATGTCTCGGCATCGGGCAAAATCCTCTTTCCCTGTCCCTTGCCCAGCACAAGCCTTTAATTTCTAATTGGAATCTTCACCAATATTTCGTCGGATGGAGAAGATAGCTCCCGGGAATGCGATATTAAACGGAATTCTCGTATCGGAACGCACAGTCATGCTGCAGACATTGACTTGCGTACAACGAAATGAGTGGAGCATTATGGAGGGGCGGAAAAGTGGGAAACACGTAAACCACTATTTCTAAGAATGTGTTTTGGGGTTAATTATTAATCATTCCTATTCAAAAGGTATCCATGCAAGACGCGACGATTGTATTTCTCTCCGCGAGATTCAATGTTACAAGACCTGAACATATATTTATCCGTGTCAATTCCCCGCTAGACGCCATTTTCACCTGACCCGATGTTATCACTTACATGAGCTGTGGTCTCAACTTCTCTATTTCTGTATATTTGGGTAGATAAGAGTCAAACTGAAGATCACGAAAGGTAGAGATCCCCAATTTCTTCAGTTTGTCACAGGGAGAATGAGGTGTGGAGGTCTTGTTGATTTTCATCCGGTAGGTCTTCCAGGATGGTTTCTGCCGTGGTGGTAATTTTCATCGCAGCAGGGTGGTAACACTGTTGATTGTACTGCCAAGGGACGCCGTCAGCATGTTTTGTTTTTCCTTAGCGTTGTTACCATTTTGTGACAGTTTGATTTTTGTCCAGATACATAAATTTGTACTATCACTTCACAATTTTTTCAGAAATGAAATCTCAAATATAGTCTGATTATTCGTTATTTACATTTTAAAACTGCATATTCTTTTACGTTATGTGTCATAAGACGCCTAACGTCGATGAATGCTTGGTGTAGCAGATTTGCGAATGGGAATTTATGTTTATTGTTAATTAATCATTTTACTTTACTCATAATAATAATAATAATAATAATAAATTAAACTTAACGTGATAATGTTATTTGAATTTAATGGAAAGTTGTTAATTGTTAAACAAATATTCCAACTATTTTCACGAAAATTTGTTTCATAAACTCTTTCCAATACATTTTACAACATTCTTTCTAAAGTAGGTTATTGTCAATTTTGTAGGTTTTCTACGAAATTTGTCGAGTCAACTTGCTATAGCTAGTGCACAAACCTACACCTATAACGAGGAAGTTTTAAGCACTCACAGGGTCATACATTTGTGAACAAAAGTGAAATTAGATGTGAACAAAACCAAAATATTCAGGTCTAACCAAAGTAGCAGTACTAGTCCCTCAGACATAAGAAGTTAAAATTTTCATCATATTTTAAAGAGAAGTAATGTATTTTATTCACAATGTTTCGTCAATTCATTTTTGCTATGTTGTGAGTAAAATACATTTTTTAATAAAAAGTCATGAATTTACATAAATTAAAAATATAATTATGATATAGACATTAAAAGCAATACTATTTGTGTGTGTGTGAGAGAGAGAAGAGTTCTTCTCCCTTGTTGATGATGGCGAAAACTTATCAAATGCAGTGACATCTCCAATTTTGTATATTGGAAATATTACGGTCATAGGAATCAAGAATTTAACATGCTCTTGGAACTGATCCAATATGCACCGAACTCACTCAAAATAACGATTGCAAATTCAAATCACATTCTTTACATATGCAAATTTTATAACTTAATATTATTTTTAAGTGTTCTCACCCAAATTAATAGATTATGTTAAAAGAACAAGAAACATTGTGGGACGTCAAACATGCTTAGTATTACGTAAATTTAAATACTATGATTACACCAAGGATGAAAAATATTTTTTTGTGTTTTGTTTTCTGATAGAAAATAGTGAGTGTAAAATCAATTATTATAATCACTAAATTACTCATATGTTTTCAGATTATTTTTTACAAAATATATTTTAATATTTCCTAATGACAGCCAAAAATAGTCATGAACAAGATAAAAAGATTCAAATTAATTTCAACAACGTAATGACACAATCGTCATACGTTTCATTTAATTTACTTACACAGGGAACAAATGATCACCTAAAGAGAATTTACCTCAAAACACAAAGAAGGAGAACAAAATATTGACGGATCTCTATATCATACTCTAGAAAACATATTTATCATAATTATTCACGGATTGGATACTCTGTTTACGCAGATCAATTCCCAAAAGAACACAATCACTAATTACTTTGTCCCAAACAAGGCTCCATCACAAAAATACCATTCACAAGAATGAATAAAAATGATTCGTATTTTTGTAAACTTGGTCGATTGAATTTGACCAAGAATGCAGTTGGATAAAAGAGAGTAAATTTGTTGGATAAAAGATAATAAAAGAGAGTATAATTTGTCTTCAAAATGCTATGTGAGAGAATGTCACAGAAGACTTTGCGTAAGAACATGTATAAAGAAATCGAAAGTATGGTTGTGAAATATTACAGTACACCTCAAACCTTATTCCACGAGCCATCAGACTCCGGAGGTTGATGGTATGGTGACAAGAGGAAAACGGAAGCGTAAAGCATCGTGTGTCCTAAGGGTGAGTCAGCGAGTCAACTGGAACGTCAATTAAAACTAATCAATGAACGCGCCTAATCAAATCAGCAATTAGCAACTCGTAAGTAGGTATTCCTCCTGGCTAGGGGACAAGGAGGGGGTAGCTCCGAAGCGGCAAACATCAGCCGCTGACGCACAAACAATGGACGGGGAGGCGGCGCGTGCCTGTTAAAGCTGAGAGACACCACCGGGAACGTTGTTGACACCGGTTGTCCGCGGCGGAGCTGTCAGCAGAAATAACGTAGAGAAAATATTAATACGGAGAAAATATGAAAACAGTATATGAGGGGAAATGTGTTAAATTCAGATCAGATCTTGTACAAAGTCACTTCATTCGGGGATGGAGAAATAATGCATATATATTGAGTATTCTCTCTGATTTTTTCTATGTCCAAGAGCCTCCAAAAATATGATTTAAGTGGCTTAGTCGCGTTGAAGTGAAGAAGAGTTATCCTTACCATTTTGTGTCTAATATTTCAATGATCTCCTTTTATTTTAGTCAGCAAAACACCATTTATTATTTCTTCCGTGTACATATACGTGGAAGAGATATAACTTTTAGTCAGATGAAAATGGCAACGAGCCGGGAATCGAACCCGCAAGTTCTGCATTGATTGCAGGGATGTTGATCCCTACACCACCCGTTCACCTTCTATAACTACACCATTTCCACCAGGACCTACTTTCATCCGACCGAACTTTACCACATCATTATTTATTGTATATTGATATTGCATAGTTTCTCACTGGTGAAACTGAAATCATTTATTAACAAAAATTACAACTAATTATGAAATTATAATGCAAGCATCTTTTGTCATTAAAAATACTTTATTTATGTGTTCTAGTTGAAATACAATGCACGAATATTTATTTATTTTAAAAATACCCCGAGATTGTTTACCTATCGTGTCGTCCAGGTTATGAACGGTTTTCTACTATTCTAAAATTACATTTATTAGCCAAATTAAGCTATCAAATTGTTTTGCCAAATCCAAAACTCTTTTAATTGAACAGTCTGAATTTTTTATTCATTGATAATAAAATAGAGTTTAGGTGATATTACTTTGCGATATGCCATGGTGTTCTCTATGCAACAGGTAACTCGAGGAATGTGATCCGCATTCGGTTTGCAGATTGTCAAGGATGATGTACAGTGCTGTTAGTCACTTGTCTGCATCCGCCTGTTTGCCAAGATGGCGTTGTGGAGGGGTTGGTTGCTCTGAGTAGGTTCTCCGAGACCGCAGCGGGTTCATCGACATGTGTGTTGTGTACCGAGCGTCGAGATATTTGTCTCTCTTGCCGTTCGGTAACAGGAGCATTCGCAGGGACGTTGAAGGAGTTGAGACGATAGTTTCAGCATGCGCTTAGAATACGTTCCCTGGTTGTCACGAAGACGTGAAAGAGTGGAAGACTGGGAAATGATGATACGCTAGTGTCTTTGGACTAGAATGTAGAAGGAATGTTTCCTTGGGTGTAGTTGTCGTGAATATATATATATATATATATATATATATATATATATATATATATAT